>APFE031683225.1:0-11827 GCA_000404065.3 Pinus taeda
ACCGGGAAATTGATGTACCAATTTACCCAAAACGGGGCCCACAATTTGGCGTTTCATCTTCTAGGGGTAGGTTTTGGAATGTGAAGGGTTTTCCATTGTTTCTCAACAATAAATAGGCCTTCACACCTCATTGTAACACAGTTCAGAACAGTTCAGAGGCATGTAGTCACCACATCTCTTCTCAGAGATAAGCTACCATCGCCCTAGCTGGTTTATTTCCATTTTTGATTGTAAGCATATTTCATTATTTTCCATTAATGAAATGAAGTATTATTTCCGCTGCATATTTGTGTATATGGTTATCTCTGTATTTTGTTGCGTTCCTGTTTAAATCTGGATCAGTAAGGATAACAGAATTTTGATGGATTGGCTCACAATGCCTAAGAGCAACCTAAAAGAAATTTGCTACAACCAGGTGGAAGAGGATAAAGAAGTGTATCAGAACTATACTAAGGAAGCCAAGTCGCAATGAGTAGCTCTCTGCATGATTCACATATCTTGGTCAGATAGGTCTATGGTGGGAGGTGGGCCATGGTTGGCCACAGCAGCTAGGGTAATCTCAACCCCAAAAATCCCCAGAGTTTGGCGAACGATTTTCTCATTCCAGCGAAAGGTTTTGAGAAAAAACAACGACATCTGTTATGGCGGCAACAGTTCCCAAATTTCCATAGTCGGGAGATAAAACCGATTCCCGAGTGGTTTTTGGTCGATCGCACTGCTTTCAAGCTAAAAGTGGTTTTGGAGATTTGGCAGCGATGCCATACAACTCATGACACGTGGATGAGGTCTAGGTCCGAAAACCACCCTCATCGCACACTAAAGTTCGGTGACATCAGGCCGCGCGATTCAGCTTAGTCATCTCATCTCGCAAGGCCGATCAATGATTAGGAATGATTGTGCGGTTTGGTGGGGTCGGGGGGCTAAACATCATGCATCTTCCATGGGCGATATGTATCTCCGATGTCAGATTAAGAAAGGAGAATGGATGGCAGCGATTAAAGAGGCAGGTTAGATGTTAGTTTACGTGGGTATTTGTGGGGATGGTTCACTTGCTCTGCTATTCCAGTTGCATAATGTTTGTATGTACTCTAAAGGGTTTGGAGGGCACATTTTTAGGGTTGGAGGGTTTCGTTTCAGTTGGGCAACTTCCTGTTTTGCCTTAGTCCATAGAGCATGGTGGACGTTTGTATATAATGTAAAATATGCTTGATTCAATGAATTAGAAGGTACGCCTCTTGCTTTAGCAAAAAAAAAAAAAGTTTGGTGGATATCATTATAGGTTTTTAATCACAAAATAAATAATCACAAGCTTAGGCACAAGTTTGAAGCCAAAAGACATGAGATATTATTAAAAAAATATGAAGAACTAGACTTGTTGAACAAAATATGTAGTTTTGTATATCAAATTGTAGTTTTATCCCACAGTTGTTTTAGCCATTACTTGTTCACACAAAATACAATGAAAATAATCCACTGAAAAATTAGAGGTACTCTACAATTTTCCTTTGCCAATGTGAATTTTTTTTTAAAAAAAATATTTTTTAACAAGTAATTCTTCTACATCTTAAAAAAATAATTTTTCTCTTACAAATTAAATTAATTTTCAGTAGTCCAAAGAACTAAAGAAAAAGAAAAATATACAAAAAATTTTGCATATAAATAAAAAAACTTTATAAATACTAATAAAAAAAAATTCTCCATTCAAATTATGAACCTAAATCTACATAAAGTTATTAGCAAATCTCAAAACATATAAAAATCCTTCCGATGTTTAAAAAATATTTGTAACTATTAAAAACTAAAAAATAAAACAAATAGAACTTGGATAAAGAATATCCATCAAAATTATTTATTTAAAAAATATAAATAAATGGAAATTAGATGGCGAAATCCCAAAAATAAAATTTAGATAAAGAAGCTCTATGATCAAAATTATTTATTAAAAGAAAATAAAACAAATGAAAATCAGATGAAGAGTTAAAAATTAAAATTATTTATTAAATAAAACATGGCTAGAAAATTATTAAGTTAAAAAGTTTTACAAAGGAATAATATAAATTAAAATGTAGGCATATTAGAAAATAACATTGGTAAATAAAAATATAAGATTAATATTCGCATAAATTTTTGAAGATACAATTGCAAGCATAATTTTTTTGAAAACTATTTACACTGGAATGTTTCTAGATTTTGTTTAAAAATGTTTGCAAATATATAATGTTGGCAAAGATTAAGAATAGAGAGAGAGAGTACGGGGAGAGAGAGCGAGAGAAACATTTGAGAAAAATACAAAATGGTAAAAGCTCCACACAAGAGCAAGACTGATACTCTGGAAAGAATTGGTTGACTACCTCCATGTGCAAACATTCTACTAAGTCTTGTCACCAACACTGAATCCTTGCATTAAAAGACTAATGAAATAACATAATGATAAAATGGAGTTTATGTTACAAAAGACAGTGAAAACAGTAAAGGGAAAAGACCAAGTAAGGAAAAATTCACTAAAATATTAAACATAATGTTAAACTCTGCAATGACTATAAGCATCCTTAAAAATTAATTTCCTCATTTTTTGATAGATCACACTTCCGATTCACAATTATTCGTTTGTACCGATAGAATTATTTGATGATTCTTATAAAATTTGTTTCGTATCCCTATTGGTTGCCTAATAAGACTGGAGCGAGTTAATTCAAGTCCATTTGATTTGGTTTTTTTTGGATGTACCATATTTTGTATCACAAGGAAGAGATCCATGTTTTGCGGAAGGATATCAAGAAATAATTAAATTTTTCTTAAATTTCATAATTTATTTTCTCCTCTTTATTTTATTATCTTTACAAAAAAATGTTTGTATTTATAATTAGTTGATAAAAAAGTTAATTAATAAAAAATAGTTTGAATTCTTGATTTATTTTACTTTAATTACAAGATGTCAATATAATTGCAATTATTTTAGTATATCTCTCTAATTTAACTTTAATCAAAAGTAATATCAATTAATTTCATTTAAGTAAAAATATATAATATTTTAATAAGATATTCTTTATTTGACTCTCTAACATGTAAATTTCTAAATAATAAAGACATGTTACTCACACAACCATATTACATTATGTTATATTCATATTTAAATAATTTATATAGCCATTATGTTATTATTATTATTAATTTTTGCATTTTTTTCCTAATTGTTAAAATAGTTTTATTGTATATAGTTATTAATTTTGAAGATCTCATTTTTCTTTCCTAACTTTGTTAAATTTGCTTTATTTACATATAGCTTTTATAGTTAATAACAATTATGATAATTATTTATTAATTTTTAGAGCCTTGTGAGCATTTTTTCCTAATTTTATTAAAAAAATCTTATTTATATATGATCACTCATTTTTAGGATATAATAAAGATAGATTAACTCAACAACACTGTATTAATGTTATGTTATGTTATGTTCATATATACAATTAGTTAATACAAAGGGTTTGATAAAAAATAATTTGAATTATTGATTTGTTCTACTTTCATTACACAATGCTAGTTTATAATTATATTTTTTTTTTTTTCAAATGTCTTTTTCTAATTTAACTTACTAAAAGTAATATTAATTATATATATATATATATATATATAAATAATATTTTTTATTTGATTTTTTTAAACATGTAGATTTCTAAATAATAAAGATATGTTAACTCAATGCAATCATATTAATGTATGTTCATATTTACAATTAGTGAATACAAAGAGTTAATTAATAAATATTAGTTTGAATTATGGATTTGTTTTATGTTGATTACAAGATGCCAACCATGATCCCCATGAAAATGAAAATCAACAAATTGTCAGGATTTTCACTTTGGTAATGTTATATGATGTTGATATTTAGAATTGATTATTTACATTAAATATATTTTTTCGTGATTCTTAAAATTTATTACAATACAATTTCATATAGTCATATATAACTTCATTTCTTTATTTACTTTAAAAATGTATCATTATTTGAGCTTATATAACTATTATTTTATTTGTTTATAATTACAATATCATTATTTGAGCTTATATAGCTATTATGTTATTTGTTTATAATTACATTTTTTTTGTTTGTGTATATATTTCGCTAATTTAACTTTAATCAAAAGTAATATCCATTAATTTGATTTAAATAAATAATACTGATCCGTAAATTGTCATGGATATTCCACTAGACAATTCATCACAACATATCTGATAACAATATATTAAAATACTATATTTTTACATTATTGCACTTTTATTAAAATTCTAGATCTGTAGATTTCACTATAATTAGTGCACGCATGCAAATGGAAATTATGCAGAAAAGTAGAGAATGACAAAATATGCTCACACACACATAAGACACAAGATATGCTCTCTGGAAAACCCTTTTAGGAGAAACCCAGCTAGAAGGTGAGGTCGCTTCGCTCTCTTTCTTTGTCTGGAAATATGGCTACATGTACAAAGAAGTAACGTCTGTGGCCTGTGAGCAGCTACAATGCACAGATCATCTTTGTATGCTCTACCTCCTATCTCTTTTGTCTATCTTTGCTCAGCTATGGAGAAAAATGCTCTCGAAAGAATGGAATGTCTCTTCCTCCTAGTGGCCCAGTTATAACACAACCTGATAGCCTATTAGTGCTTAATTTTGACTACATCAACTCTTAACTAGAGTTACAATATAGACTCTTCTAGAGTATTTTACATAATAAACACATGGCTAGCCCATTTTCCATGAATAGTGGGGGCTGGCGCTACATCCTCCTGAACTATAGGTGTGAAAACATGAAGGTCAACTTCTGAGTGGCATAACTTTTGCGTACTTACTTTGATTGACGTGTTTCTTGCGTCGCTGGAAAGATCTATATGTGTATAATAGCATGAAAATATTCCAATCTTATGCGACAAATTTTTACCCCCAAGAAACATTGTTTGATGCCTCAAAACTCTCCCGGAAGGTTTCAGACCTCGTTTTGTCAAATAAGATTCGCCAGCAAAAACAATCTTGTGAGCTGATTCCTCCTCTTTTTACAGTCCAAATGTATCGAGATGGATGACAAAAAATATAATGATCTAGTTAGGATCACACCTCACCAATATGGGAGGCTTTTGGTCCCCAAAATCTTCTACTGAATGAGGTGATGAAAATTTTCCTCCACCTTCTCTCTGGTGTACCATTTAGTTTTGACTGGAAGTTGTTCCTTCAACCCAATCTTCCAAAGGTCATGTTGCCCCTGTCTTGTAGTTCTTGACCTCTTCTGTAAAAATGTATCTTCTATCAACTCTGCCTTAGCATATAGTGCTAAATCCTCCATAGAAGGTAGGACATGTTCCTCTTCCTAATCTAGCATGAAAGGCTCATACAATTTCAAATTCTCTACATTCACAACTGAACAAATGCACAAAATGGTGGAAAACTAGTCAATAGGAATTATCACCCACCTTTTCCAATATCTCAAAGGGACCATACCTTAGAGTCTTGATTTTCTTACCAGACCACTGTAGCCTCTCCTTGTTCATCTATAGCCATATTTTGTCTCCCACCTTGAATGATTTCTCTATTCTGTGATGATCATGCATAGCCTTATACTTCTCCTATGACTTCTATAGTGTTTCCTGTACCTATAGATGGATATGCCTAATCTTCTCTATAATTTTTTCATCCCTCAAAGCATCTCCTATAATATCTTCCCTCACTCCTCCTTGCTCCCCATATGCAATATTCAAAGGTGAAGGTAGAAAATATCCAAAACAAGTCTCAAATGGTGAAAATCTTGTAGAGGTGTGGACTTCTTTATTATAAGAATGTTGTATATATACCATATATTCATCACAGGTCTTTGGATGCTTCTGGTTGTATCCCCCTTGGAAGCTGCACCAAAGTCCTGTTGACTACTTATGTCTCTCCATTTTTTTGTGGATGGAATTTTGTTGATCTCTTTAACTTTGTGTCCATATTCTCCCATAGTATAGTCCAGAATGCACTGAGAAATCTTGTGTCCTTGTCTGAAATGATGCTCCTTGGTATCCCAAAGTGCACCTAGACCTATCAAAGAACAAGTTTTTTGGTTCTTATCCGTTGATGGTATTTTTACAATGCATCAGAATACACATCTTGTTGAACTTGTCAACTACCATGAACAAGTATTCATGTTCCTTCCTGGTTGTTAGTAAACCTCCCACAAAGTCTATGGAAATGCTTTCCCAAGGACGAGTAGGTACAGGTAAGGGATGATATAAACCTTGTTTCCTATTTCCAGGCTTGTTGGTACAACAAAGCATGCATCCTCTTATGAACCTAGCTACCTGCTCTTGCATCTTGGGCCAATACACATACCTATGCAAGTTATCCACAAACTTCCCTACGCCAAAGTGACCTGCAACCTTGATGGTGTAAGCCTCTCTAATTAATTGAAAACACTCACCTTTAGGAACACATAACTTATCCAACCTACAGAGTAACCCATCCTGGAGATGGTAGTCAATGGTGTTGTCCCCATCATGCACATGACTCTGGCTCTGCAACTATTGATGCACCTCCTTGAAGTCCTCATCTTCTGAATATGCCTCTCTATATGCATCATGGGTGAATGGCTCCATGTGCACAAGAGTACCCAAAGGTGTAATCTTTGATGTGGGTGGCCTTGAAAGCATATCAACCAACTTGTTTGTGTTTCCCTTCTTATACTTGATCACCAAATGAAATGACTGTAAAATCCCCATCCACTTGTAATACTTGGTTTTTTGCAGCTTTCTTTGGGCCTGAAAATACTGTAATAGTTGGTGATATGTGTGGATAATTGTCTCCTTTCCCATTAGATAGTGCTTCCACATTTTCACATCTTTCACCATGGCATAGGGCTCCTTATCGAAGGTAGGGTAGTTAAGAAATACCCCATGAAATGCTTCAAAATGGTAGCAAATAAGCCTTCCTCCTTGCATCAAGACAACTCCCATAGCATACCCACTCACATCTATTTCCACTTCAAAGGGTCGCTGCAAGTTTGGTAATGTCAGAATTAGTGCTTGATTGATATTCTTATTTAGCTCCTTGAAAGCATTTTGCTGACCTTTTCCCCACTAGAAAATCTTGCCACTTGTTATGGTGTGGAGTAGTGTTGCTATCGCTGAAAACGAGGCTATAAATTTCCTCAGTTATTGTGCTGCCCAAATGAAACTCCCGACCTTATTCGAGTTGACTCAAATCTCGGATTTAACCGAGATCTTTGCTTTTGTGATGTGATTAGAATTGCATTTAAAATAGCATAAAGGAACATAAATGCATTTTGTAAAGAAGAAGGAACATGACAATAATTAGCAACATAAAATAACAAGACGTTGATAATGGAGTTCGTCCAAGAGGGACTACATCTCCAGGCTCAGTGTCAAGATGGTGTATGTCGTTGCATATGTTCTGGAAATAGTGATGATGTATGTTGTACCTTAAGAAACCAATTTGTTGGTTGTGGATAAATTGTGCTTAAGACATTAATGATTATTGTTTGTTTCCACTTTATTTTTTGTTGTATTCTTAAATGAAGGACCTGGAAAACTTGGTCTTTAACCCTTAATACATATGTGATCAAAAAATCTCAGAATGCCATTTTTTGTTAGATATAAATGATGAAAGAAGAAAGCTTGAAGGAGAAGTTTTAATATGCTACTTAAAATAGTTTCTACTATCCGTCACTTAGAAGAATTATGAAAATGAGAATTGAATCATAGACAATATGCTGCTTGACACAGAAACTATTATCTATGATCCTTGGAGAAGTTAAAGATAATATGTTGCCTTACACAGAAACTATTATCTATAACTTAGAAAGGAAGATGAAAACTTCAAGTATAGGAGCTCTCTTTTAAGGGATTTTAACTTTATCTACATAAGCAAATAAAGACCTGCAACTTTATTACTGTACTTGAAAGAAGAAACCATAAGATGACACATGAAAAAGAAGTTGCAAAATTATACCCAACAATTCATGGAAACTTATGATTATTTCATTAATCAACAACTATATCAGGAATACAGTGGCTTAGTCTCTCGGTTCTTCAAAATTCAAACCCCCTTTTCTTTGTAGTTTTTCCTCTTTTATACATTGGGAATAGTTACTGATCTCTGAAACTATCAAACTGCTTAACTGCTTCTCTAACTATCTGAAGTAAAAATTATTACAGAATTTTACAGAGGGTAAAAGACACCTCAAAGAACATACAATAACAAGAAATACTGAACTAGAAGATAAGGATAACTGTTGGCTTTTCTGCTCTGTTAATCAGCTCTTGAGTTCCTTTGTGGATGCTTTAATAATTATTAATCCACTTTAATTGTAATTAATTGTGTTAGACTTTGACTTGTGCGAAAACTGGGCTTATGTATATATCATGCATTTTGATTGGCCAAATTACAAAGAAAACATGCCCAACTACCTTTTCTTCGGATTTGGTTTTAACACTGATTTTCCCTTTATACAACGAAATTAATGCTAATCTTTGGTTTACTGCGGAACTAAAAAAGAATTAAATCGGCTACATAAATCCATCGGATCCACCCGTTCAATGCTCCATTGAATTCGTATCACAAATCGCATTGGCCCTTTCAAATGATATATCAATACAAAACTTAACGATATGCGATATAACGGACACGCCAAGAGTTTAAAACATAATGCATATATTTTCGGGTCCGGCTAGGGGTGATTTCATATAAGTGCCACTGCATTTTGCGATTGCGATTTAATCGCATCGCTAACACATATATATCAGGTCCATTCTCCACCGTAGATTTCAACCCCAAGATCCAACGGCTGATATCAATTTTGGGTGGACTACTTGCACGAGAGTTACTCGCCTGAAATGGGTGGTTTTTCTCTATCCTCTAGTGCTACGTGTTAACCATTGAATGGAATTGGGCGCTTTCCTTTAAATACCATTTACCACTTTGCATCTGCCCAAAATCCTGCTTATAGCTTTAAATCCGCCCTTCGTCTTGGTTAATGCCTGGACTTGTTCGCGCTTGATGACCATAAATCTTCGACCATCGATGGCGGCGATGCACCTTCGTATTACTCTTCCATCAGCACTTCTGGTTAATCTCCGTCATTCATTCCTCGATTCCAATCTACACGATTAAGTCTGGATCGTTCATTCCCTTCGACCTCATCCGTTGATCTCTAAGATCCAACGGTTCTTGTGCGTTCATTCTTCATCTATCCACTCACTTTGACTTTGCACAATTTCTTCAGTATTTTTTGGTTCCACGGCTTTAAAACATAATATATATGTGTTTCGGGTCCAACTATCGTGAATTACAATCGGCCAAATCTGAGGTGCTATGTTATAACTACCCACTGTGATTCGCGATTGCGATTTAATCACATCACTAACATATATATATATATATATATATATTATATATATTATATATATATATGTATTGGTTATGGCTACATATAACCATTTATATTATGATTTGATTTGATCCTTGGCTATACTGGGGCCGATTCTTTTATACTTGTTCCTTTAGTGATTCCTTTATGTCATTATCACTTCTTCCTCTTGCTTTTATCTTTTTTGAAATATTTTCAAGTTCTTGAATGAAAAATGAATACTACAAGCAACAAAAATGCAAGTTACAACATCTGGCTCCACCTGGGGATAGTGCTTTTGCCATAGAAACACTAAGAATTGCAGATTAGTGCCTTGTCCTCTGGCATGGAGTCATACATTGCTTGGCCAAACTTAACTGTGTGAAAATTTTGTACAGTGAACCCACACCGGTATCTGCAGTGACAGGATGTTTGTGCTTTGACAAAAAAATATTGAGGATCATAGATTAGTAGCCATAATTGGGCATGGAGTCCAAAACTGTGAAAACCCTGAAATTTGACAAACTAAAACCAGACATTCTTGAAGTCTGAAACCTCTGCAAACCAGTTTCCACCTGGGACAATCATCCTTATTTATCAACTAATATTAAACTGAAGAACTGCAACTGGAAACCAAATGCTCAACACCAGAGCTTATTTATGTAAAAATTCCTACATATGTACATGATTGATCTCCATCATGTGAAGTCAATCTTCCAATGGTACCAGGTTAGCATCTGAGTGCCTGATCTAGAACCATTTTTCCAGTTAATCTTGAAAATACAATTCATCCTAAACAAAAAATAAATTATGCATAAGGGCAGCTCACAACAAAAGTTAGGAATATATCCACAAGGTAGGATGTGTAGACTGCTGATAAATTCCTCCATGTAATCCGTCACAAGATCTTCAAAAGTATAAGTAAAATTAAGGTCCTGATCAACTCCAGAAAAGAAATTCTCTAGGTTTCTACTCGATTAAATCTTCTGTTGGGATAATTAGTTCAACAAAACAATCAACAACATCTTTAAGAAAATGATCTATGTCACTTTCATGTCTCCACTTTTCATCTCTAAGCTTTGAGTGAAAATAGTTTGTAATTCTAACTTTAGGAAGAAAAATAATTTTTTTCACATTTCTATACAACATATGATCAACGTCAAATAGATTATTTACCTCTGATCCATGGGCATCATTATGTTCTTCAATGCACTGATATACAATCTCTTTATCAACTTTCTTTTTACATAAGATAGCCTCTTTTGCTATGATAGAAGGCTCAATATACTGCTGTCCAACATATCTCACTTGCTGGTTTCTTTCTCTATGTTCAACACCCAACTGATGAACTTGAAGAGCTTCATCTTGTTCCCCATTTAAACCATTTTCGTCATAGATAGGAAGACCATGAAATTTATCAAGATAAGATCTCTAGGGATTTATTTGCAACTTAATTATTTCTTCCTCTTCTCGAGTGCTGAGTAGAAATTCTTGATGCATGTTTGAACTTTCTTCTATCTGAATATTCTCTTGATTTGCTTGGAACTAGCTCAACCAATTCTCTGCTTGGGAGATTATTGAAGAATTCTCTGCATCATTTTGAGAAAATGATAGTTCTTTGCTTTCAGAGACATGCTCATAATTAGTCTGGCTATAACCTCTTTGAATGCTTTGTTGGGTTGTGTTATATTCTTTCCACATAGTTAACAGGGGGTTTGAGGGGTACCCGTAACCCCACTTTATGGGGTCCGGGGCAGAGCCCCGGAAAATTTTGGTTTTGGACCCTATGTTAGGTTGGGCAGACCCACCTATGGTTTTGTGGATGATTTGCGCACATGTTTTTTGGACGCGATGGTTTTCGCTCCATGGTTTTGGACGCGATGGTTTTCAGTCCATGGTATTGGATGCTTCGGCATGTATAAATATGTATTGTAACATTGAAAGGAACATAATGAAAAATCAAGCTGGTAGTCTCGATTTTGAGATCCAGTGGGAAATCTCTGTGTATATGTGTTTTATGGGTTATGCTCTCGCATGTTTTATTTTTCTGTGATTTAGAATTCGTATGAAGGTAATTTCTGTACGGGGTTAAAACCTACATTTGGTATCAGAGCTGTTTTGGCTTCAAGGGGACGCCTTTGTTGCTGAGGGGTTTCTCTCGGGCCTGTGGTGACCCTGTTCAGTGGGAGATCTGCAAGATCGATTCTGGTGGTGAAAGAAGATGGCGAGCAGCGGAAAGATAGAGATTGAGAAGTTCAATGGTCAGAGTTTTGAGTTGTGGAAACTCAAGATGGAGGATCTGTTGGCGGATAAAGATCAGTGGATGCGGTAGATCCGGGTACTAAACCAACGGGAGTGACCGATGAAGAATGGAAGAAGCTAGATTGGAAGGCAAAGAGCACAATACGATTGTGTGTCTCAGATTCAGTATTGCTGAA
>APFE031683225.1:20025-49943 GCA_000404065.3 Pinus taeda
ATGTGTTATGCTCTCGCATTTTTATTTTTCATGTGATTTAGAATTCGTATGCAGGTAATTTCTGTACGGGGTTAAAACCTACATGCTTGATATATTGTTTGTGAGAATAATTTCGGCAAAATCACATAACAAATCATTTGTCAACGTGTTTCGAACCAACCAATGTGGTTCAGCGTCAGGACAAGTTTGGTTCGAAATGCGTCGACAAATGATTTGTTATGTGATTTTGCCGAAATTATTCTCACAAGCTTGCTATATTATCAACAAGATCATTAGTTTCTTCTACAGGATTATCATGAGTTTTAAAAGTTTCTTTAGCATCATAATATTCACAACAACCTTCAAAAATAAACTTGTGTGGATAATAAATTCTACAAGAAGAATTGAATATTGAATGGAAATCTTTCAAAGATGAAATGCTTGAACGAGGCAGAGACATAACCAAACCCTAGCTTCTAGGTCCAAATAAAACAAAAACAACTTCATCTTCACATCTTCATGAATGATGCCCTATTGCTTCATGCATTCATGAAACTCTTAGAGGTGTTGAGCTGGTTCTTCATATTCCTTTCTACTGAACTTTGGAAGATACTCATTCCAAGCATAAAATCCAGGCATATCATGAGGATAGTAGGTGATCCCAGTAAAATCAATTGGATCAAATTTATGGACTAAAAATGCAGGGAGAACCATTAAAACCCAGAAAATAAAACTTGAAAGTGCAGTGGAGTCACCAATTAATGTTGTAAGTGAAAATAACAGGTGTGAATGTACAACCAATTGCTGAAACTTGTCACTCTCAAGATTAAGCTTCAAATTTAATAAACCTGGGGAAAAGTGTTCTTAATCAATTGTTTTGCATGTTGATATTCTTGTGGATTCGCCTTTTATTGCTTTTATTCAAAACAACCAAGTATTTCCTCCTCACTGAACAACTAGAGGAAAATATTGAAAACCCAGGGAAAAGTGTTTTTGTCTTCTCTCCCCGGCAACGATGCCAATTAATGTTATACCTTAAGAAACCAATTTCTTGGATGTGGAGAAATTTTGCTTAAGACATTAATGATTATTGTTTGTTGTCACTTATTTGTCACTTTATTGTTTGTTGTATTCTTAAATGAAGGACCTGGAAAACTTGGTCTTTAACCCTTAATACATAAGTGAATGGCAAAATCTTAGAATGCCATTTGTTGCTAGATATAAATGATGAATGAAGAAAGCTTGAAGGAGAAGTTTAAGATAATATGTTGCTTAATATAGAACCTACTATCCATCACTTAGAAGAATTATGGAAATGAGAACTGAATCATAGACAATATGTTGCTTGACACAGAAACTATTATCTGCGACCCTTGGAGAAGTTAAAGATAATATGTTGCCTTACACAGAAACTATTATCTATAACTTAGAAAGGAAGATGAAAACTTCAAGTATAGAAGCGCTCTTTTAAGGGATTTTAACTTTATCTACATAAGAAAATAAAGACCTGTAGCTTCATTACTATACTTGAAAGAAGAAAACATAAGATGACACATGACAAAGAAGTTACAAAAGTATACACAACAATTCATGGAAAATTTTGATTCTTTCATTAATCAACAACTATATCAGGAATACGGTGGCTTAGTCTCCAGGTTCTCCAAAATTCGAACCCCCTTTTCTTTGTAGTTTTTCCTCTTTCATACATTGGGAATAGTTACTGATCTCTGAAAATATCAAACTACTTAACTGTTTCTCTAACTATCTAAAGTAAAAATTATTACAGAATTTTACAAAGGGTAAAAGACACCTCAAAGAACATACAATAACAAGAAATAATTGAACTAGAAGATGAGGATAACTGCTGGCTTTTTGGCTCTGTTAATCGGCTCTTGAGTTCCTCTGTGGATGATTTAATAATTCTTAATCCGCTTTAACCATAATTAACTGCGTTAGACTTTGACTTGTCTGAAAACTGGGCTTATGTATATATCGAGTATTTTGATTGGCCAAAATACAAAGAAAACATGCCCAAATGCCTTTTCTTCGGATTTGGTTTTAACATTAATTTTCCCTTTATACAATGAAATTAATGCTAATCTTTGGTTTACCACGGAACTCAAAAAGAATTAAATCAGCTGCATAAATCCATTGGATTTGCCCGTTCAATGCTCCATTGACTTCATATCACAAATCGCAATCGGCCCTTTCAAATGATATATCAATACAAAACTTAACGATATGCGATATAACGAGCGCGCCGAGAGTTTAAAACATAATGTATATATTTTCGGGTCTGGCCAGGGGTGATTTCATATAAGTGCCGCTACATTTTGCGATTGGGATTTAATCTCATTGCTAACACATATATAACGAGTCCATTCTCCATGTAGATTTCAACCCCAGGATCTGACGGCTGATATCAATTTCAAGTGGACAACTTGTACGAGAGTTACCCGCTTGAAATGGGCGATTTTTCTCTCTCCTCTAGTGCTACGTGTCAACCATTGAATGGAATCGAGCACTTTCCTCTAAATATTGTTAACCACTTTGCATTCGCTCAAAATCTCGCTTATAGCTTTAAATCCACCCTTCGTCTTGGTTAACACCCGAACTTGTTCACGCACGATGACTATAGATCTTCGACCATCGATGACGGAGATGCACCTTTAGATTTCTCTTCCACCAGCGCTTCTGGTTGATCTCCGCAATTTATTCCTTCATTCCGATCTACATGATTAAGTCTGGATCATTCATTCCCTTCGACCTCATCCGTTGATCTCCAAGATCCAATGATTCATGTGCGTTCATTCTTCATCTATCCACTCACTTTGACTTTGAGCCATTTCATCAGTATTTTTTGGTTTAGGGGCTTTAAAACATAATATATATGTGTTTCAGGTCTGACTATCGTGAATCACAATCGGCCAAAGCTAAGGTGCTATGTTATAACTGCCCACTGTGATTCGTGATTGCGATTTAATCGTGTCGCTAACACACACACACACACACACATATATATCTCTATATTGGTTATGGCTACATATAACCATTTATATTATGATTTTATTTGATCCTTGGCTATACCGGGGCCGATTCTTTTATACTTATTCCTTTAGCAATTCTGCTATGTCATTATCACTTCTTCCTCTTGCTTTTATCTTTTTTGAAATATTTTCAAGTTCTTGAATGAAAAATGAATACTACAAGCAACAAAAATGCATGTTACAACAATGTACATGCATGTGTTTTCTCTATCATACAAGGAATATTCCCTCACGTAGGAGTGGCTCCAAGAGATGTTCCGCGACAGGAACTCTCATTCAAAAAAGGACTCCTATCAGTATGACATAATTTCACATATGACAATAATGAGCATCCCGCCAATCATGGCATCAAAGGCATCTCAATTCAGACATAAATGACTACAACATGAGTATCTCGTCAACATGATGACAAAGGGATCCCAATAACAACATGACAAGAATTACATATCACAGATGATTTCGCATCACATCAAGAAGGAATCATGAAACAAGTAAGAGAACAAGATCCCACATCAAACATCAAACAGGGATCTATGCAGCACAAATGCATCTCATAGCAAAAATAAGTACATGGACACACGGTATATACCACACATCCTGGGGCCATTTGAAGAAAAGGATGTCAAACTACTGAAGTTGTCTGTGCCATCAATCTCGCGGTGTCAAATCTCATGGAAATGGTTGCTCACACTTGAATGCTGACACCTGTACTCCACTTTGAAAAATGGCCGAAAATGAAATGATCAAATGGAAAATCTGATTAAACAATTAGATTTGTGGCATTGAATAGTGTAAAATCAATTGTCAAATTTATGAATTCTGAGAAAATGAAAATCTGGGGCTTAAGGAATATTTTAGATTCTACCTAGATTCCTCAAAGATTCGCTCCTCCGATTCATCTGAAGATCTACTGCTTATATCAAAATTCTAAGTGCACCATCAGGTTCGTGTTTCTGAGAGGTGTAAGATCGACATAAAATTTGTCCAATTTGGACATTGGAAAAGTTTCGCTCTCCTGAGAGTTTGGCTCAATCATGGTTCTGCCTACGCTTTTTTTCAAGCTCATGGTTCCACCTGCAAAAATTAATTAAAAATTCATGCCTTGATTTCCATGCCACATCCCTTGGCCTCTCCGCATTGAGAAAATGGGTTTATATAAATTTCGTGGGTGGATATTGTTATAGACATATTTGGGCACTGTAACCTGAATCACATATGTTGATAAACTAAGGACTCTCAAACCCCTAAAAGTGTTGTTTCAAACCCTAAAGGATCAAGGTCAACTGATTAAATCATTTCCCAGAAGTTCTCCCTAAAAAACTACTCAAAAATGGTCAAAATTGGACCATACAGACTGCTCCATGTTGAGGGTGTGATGCATCTCACCTGTTACACACAAGGGGTGTGATGCATACTGAAAAGCCCTTTTGTAGGGTGTGATGAGTGAGAGCAGACAAATGGCAGAGGCAATTTTCTAGGTGTAAACTCAAAGAATCTTCTAGAAACTGCTCATATGACACTTGCCTCTCTGAATTCGCCTAGGGATGAGTAAGAGATCATGAAATCTCCAAGTGGAACCAAGAAGTATCAATGAAATGACACTAATCAAAGTCCCAAAAGTTGACTCACCCCCCTGCAAATATCTATATATGGATCCCTCATCCTAAAGATCCGGAGGCTGGAATTTTGCATTTTGTAAGGAAGTGCTGTTGGTTTCTCTGTGAAGCATTGTATTACTGGGTGATCTAGCTTTTCATGAGGTGAAGAGGGCTTTCATGCTGGGAGGATGGCGCTAAATCAGACAGCTGGGTTGTAATTCTCTATTCTACTACTTTTATCAATAAAGTTATTTGAGTTTTCCTCCATATACATGTATATTTCAAAATCTTGTATTTGTGTATGTATTTGTATGGTTAATGTACATCTGATTCTACATTGTTTATGGTTATAGATCTCTATGCTTTGACGGTATTTTGCTGCTTTGCCTCTACAACTGTTCTTTGAAGCAAGACAAGTGAGAAAGAAGTGGCAAAGCTCTATCAAAGGAGAGAGGAAACAAGCAAGGAGCCAAGCGAAAGACTAAGGTTGGTGCTCTACTTCTCTCTCATCTATATCACATAAAGGAAAACACAAGTCACTTTGAATTGTTTGTTTCTAAGATAGCTACCTGTCTTAGTGGGACTAGCAGATCTGAATAGATGTTAGTTTTCCCATAAACAAAATGGCAACTCCACTGGGGAGCGAATAGTTTTTTGTTTGTTACTGTTGTTTGCTTTATAAACTACAGATGGAGCCTGAAGTTAAGCTAGCTAGCCTTTGAACTACTTTTGATATGCAACTGCAAAGTAGATAAACGTTGCTTCAGTCAATCTCCGGGTTGGTTTATGAACTGAACATCTAACTTGCAAACATCCTAAGTGCCCTGGTGACAGCTCAATAACCTCATTAGATCATACCTCTATACTTTGTGTTTACTGTCTAACATAAGCTCGGCCTAAATCCCTAAACTTAGCTGCAAACTATGGGTGAAAACCAAGCTCAGTCTCATCGCTGGACCATCACATTGTCTCTCATTGGTAGTCTAGATGCATCGCACCTCCCATGTGTTGCAGGTGAGATGCATCCATGTTTCCCTTTAGGACAGGTGCGATGATTGAATGAGACTGTTTCTCTCTCTAGATTTTGGTTTTTTCTTCATTGTTTTTAGCTCTATTCAGTGGTTTTGCTGCCTATGATCAATATATCATTGTTGAAGCCTTCCTCCTTTACATTATTCAACCTCCATTGATAAGGAATTGTAAATGTTTTTTTATGTATTTTTCTTCATTTACAGTCCTCCTTTGCAAAAAGTAGCTTAATCAAACTGTCGTCCTTTGATTCGAAAGTGTCGCAACAATCATTTTGAGTCAAGTAAAAGGGTGTCATAAAGTCTTCCTCTTTTAGATAGTCGATTGTACTTTTGCCATTGTATTTGATTTGAATTGTCAATTCTTTGAAGTGTTGAAAACAATTTTCCATTCGAAAGTGAAAGTGCCGTCTTAGTCTTCCTTTCGTTTTTGAAAAGAAATTGTTAAAGTGTCACTTTGAAGAAAAGTAGTTCAGTTCTGTACTTATTTTTCTTTTTGGCATTCTCACATTAATGAAATGGAAAAACAAATACATGCATGTGCATTTTCATTTAGACTGCATGCGGAAATTGATTTAGGAAAAGTGCATTTAGTGTGTGATCTCTACTCTTTGTTGAAAGAATTTTACTCTTTTTTCCTTAGTAGCTAGGATTTTCATTGCTAAAAGAAAATAAATGACTGTTTATCATTTTAGATTGCATATTTAGGAATTTTACATCTACATCACATGGTGAACCTTGAAAGGAAAACTTCTTAAGAAAGATCAACTATAAAATAAACCTCAATGAACATAAAAATGCTTTGGAACCTAACGCATAACATCTAGAAGTCTAGGCTAGAGATGTATTATGGCATCGTAAAGCCTGGTAACTATCATTTTCATCGTAGGTTGGGTGATTCCTCCTCTTTGTTACGACAAGTGCTAGTACGGACTTGTGCTCTCACGTACCGTCGAGTATATACTAGGAGACCACAATAGGATAATATCCTTTATCCTTAGGAAGCTGTGTCTTCCTCCCTATCAATTGCAATGCACTGAAAACAACATTAGGGAAGATTGACTGGTGTACGTAAAGTCCTCGGTAATTTCTCTATAATTTACCACCGAGGTGTATATTGCAGTTTTGTGATTGGTTTGGTAATCCCTCTGTCTAGATCTCTAGAGTAGTCACTTTCATTCCTTTTCGACTCCTTGAAATAAAAGGTCCATCTGATCACTTGTCACTTCAAGCTCATTAAAAATCAAAGGCGACTAGAGTCATCTTTAGCTTTTTCTAGACTCTTAAGAATTGAAAAAGCAAGTTGTGTCAAAGCGTCATAAAATTTATTTAATTCGGAATAAAATCACTATCCCCTCGTTGGTTTTAGGTTGAGAAAATGGAGTCCACCAATCAAGGATTTCCCCTTCGGGGGAATCCTAGTCCTTTCTCTTCTTGGGGAGATATTGGTGCTCCATACATGGCTACATTGTCCATCCCAGGACTCACAATTGGCCTGCCAGTATGGCTATTCTCGACCTCTATCGTTCAAAACACCGTAATTGCTCAACAACCAAATCAACAACCAGATGATACTGGAGTTTCTCCCCCACCTTCCACATCATTTGCTTTTCCCTCTCCTTCTTCCTGTTCGCTTGGTGAAACTAGTAACACTAAAAACCAAGTAGCTGAGAAGAAGAAGAAAGGGAAGGAGAAGAAGAAGAAGAAGCCAACCACGCAAAGGGGCAATCATGCATCGTTTGGCGAAAATCCACACGCTGCACCTTCCAAACCCAAATCTCCATGTGTCATTTGCAAAGGAAACCACTATCATCAGATTGTCCTTACATCTCGCGGATCTTGAGAGACTGGTCTCCCCGCTTGCACAATCTGGTGTCATCGACCTCTGTTGATCATGTTGAGAGTACACTATCAACTAGTGAAAATGAAGTCAATGGACAGAAAGGAAGATCTAAATTTCCTTGTAGGCTGTGTGAAGGCGATCATGCCCTCCACTATTGTCCTTTTCTGGATGAAGCTAAAAGAGTCTTGGATAACCATCCTGCTTCACCGCAACAACTTCCACCTGGATACAACAAACTCTTGCCAAGTCCATTGCTAGTTGAAAATCCAACTGACATACCTTTGTTGTTGGTCAAAACAGCTATCATTGAATATAAACCCTCTGAGTCCACATAGGACCAAAGTCAGTAGGTCGAGATGGCAGTCGACCCAGTCTTGCTTTCGAAAGGTCCACCTTCAGATGATACAGTCTCCAAAGAGAATGAGGATGACACAATTCAATTTTTTTTTCTTAACACAGAGTCTGATGAACATGGGGGCAATCTACCCATTCCTTTACCACAAGAGGGAAGTTCCCCATTTCAAGAGATTCATCCGGCCATTTATTCGGTCCCTCCTCCAAGCAATCTAGTTGTTTCTTTTGATTGGAATCTACTAGCAGGACCCCGCCTTCCATCTAATGTACCATTCCGAATCATAGGACAAGCTTACAGAATGATCATGGTTGGCACTATCATAGATGAAAGGGCTTTTGTGAGTATCCTTTCCTCAATTGCTTGGAAAGCGCTTGGTTCACCATCGCTTCTGCCTGAGATTCGAAATTTGTCAAGCTTCAATAAAGGAACCAGTCGACTGTTAGGGATCCTTCCATATTTTCCTATAAATTTGAGAAGGAAAACCATTCATTTGAACGTGATGGTGGTCCAAGGGCCACTAGATTACAATCTACTCCTTGGGCGTGACTACATTTACAACATGGGAGCTATTGTTTCCTCACTCTTTCGGGTGATGTGTTTCCCGTATGAAGGCAGAATGGTACAACTCGTTGACCAGCTTTCATTCCTCGGTTCAAACATGACTACTAGTCAAATGCCATCCTTGAATGGTCTCTTTACACAAGGAATGTCTCATCAACCTCCAGTCCGTCCACCTAATGACCGCGAGTGATTCAGTGAATGTGACGAAACCCAGGGGGCATGCACCCTGGTCTGCTTCGGTAAGCGAACCCAGACAAAAAGATAGATTTCCTCGTAGGATATATGACCAGTCTGACACACCCGTCCGTTTAGGATATGGGATTAGTTTGGAAAAATATTTCCTCGTCATAGGTTATATGATTGGTCTGACGCACCCGTCCATCTAGGATATGAGATCAGTCTGAAATAGGACCTCCTCGAAGATTATGTGATTGGAAGCTCACACCATTCACCTTTGTCTATTTTGATGGATAGAGCCAAGGAAGTGTTTTGTCTGCTACACAGAAGAAACAATCTTGCTTTAATGCAAGGACTTCCATATGGTAACCTGGGAACTCTACTTTCTTTATACTTGGGGGCATGCAAACCTTTTTACGCAAGTGAAAAGCAACTACCGTAACTCTAACCCCATAGAATTTTACTAACTTCAACTGCTTAGGTTAGGTGATTGGTCTAATTCACCATTCACCTTTGTCGACAACACCAACAAAGCAAAGGAAAGGTTTTGTACGAAACTATCCTACCTAACCTCAGTAGTTCATTAACACTTAGTTCTGTATTTGGTTGTTCCTAGCCTGCATACAAAAGGCTCCCGAGCAAAGTTTCACATGGGGCAAGCTCACTAAAAAATGAACCAACTAACGAGAGACATCTTTAAAAGACGACTGGAACGAACAATGTTTCTGCAAAGTTCAAGCTCGTTAAAAAATAAACCTACCACTGAGCATAGTTTCTAAATATACAAGCTCATTAAAAAATGAATCCACCCTCAGTAAATAACCTTTGTGATCACATTACTATCAGCCTTTTGAGCCTTGGTCGTGTTCTTACCATCACCTCCACTCTTTTAGCTGATCATACGCCTCCACTAGATTGTTTACCCTTTTGAGGACAACTGCGACGAGTGATTCTGTTAGCCACCTTCTTTACACTACCGTGCTTGAAAAGTTCCAAACTTACCTGGAACCAGTTGTTACCAGAAAACATCACTCATTCCTAAAAAACGAGTCTCTTTTAAGCTCATTTTAGACTCGTAAAATATGAAAAGATTGCTGAGCTATTTGCCTTTCCAGCTCACTAAAAGAAAGGGAAGCACCATCCCTCCTCTATATTTTAATATTTTTGGACCTGGGGGATCATTACACAAAAAGATCGAGTGTTTCTCTTGTTCAGCTCGCTAAAACTATCAAAAAGTCATCCCTTTCGTATTTTTTTATGATTTTTCAGACTTAAGGGATTATACCACGAAAAAAGACTACTGGAGTTTCCTTTCCATCTCTTTTCAATCTCTCTAAATATGAAAAGGACCGATTTATCTTTGTCGTTAAACTCTTTAAAACAATAACGAAAAACTTGTCCACACGGACAAGAGCGAGTTTCACTATCACTAGGCTCGCTAAAACACAGCGACAGGTTTGCCTGAAGGGAAAATTATAGAACAAGCATATGTTATCCTCCTCAATCTTGAAAAAAATAAAGAGGTACTGGTCAGCAATGACTAGGGAAAAGGGAAGAAAACTTGAAGAACTTCATTGGTAGCAGGTCGCTCTTGAAAATGACACTTTCACTCCATCTCCATGATTGAGTCGGGTTGGGTTATTCCGTTCACCGGTCATATCACCATTGGTCCTCCGTACCATCTATTTTTGGGGTTAACGCTACCAATCCATTTTTGTGTCGTCGATATGTTCAAGAGAAGTCGCTCAGAGAATTCACCAACCCAACTAACACCTCATCCACTGCAATACCTTCACGCTCCATTCTTTCATGACCACCACCCTGAACCTTGTATCATCAGATCGTTTTCACCTCCACAAAATCATTTGCTCCATTCCATGTCGTAGATGTGGGATTAATTAAGGCCCTCCTATGATGAGTCACTTCTTGTTAACATCAGCTCATTATCCAAGAAGTTGACTTAGGAATAACCCTTTCAATACTTTGAAGCTTGCATGCTTCAATGGCAAGTTTCTCACTTCTAGCGACAGGTTTACATCAATGGCCTTCGACCCGAAGATTTTGTGTGGTGTTCGACATCGAATCATGTATTCACACCACGTGAATTGTACTGCAGTACCTTGAGGGTGATTATCATTATTGGTGATTCTTCTCGCGCCTGTTAACAACTTACATCATTGGCTGGTAATCAGGCGATGTATTTCCATGTTCGACTTCAGAAAATCTTGTCACATGGATCGACTTGTACATCGGGTGAAGATTGAATGAGTTTGAAGACCATGGATCTAGTTTCATCCATCCGGGCTGCGATATATTCAGGAAAATAAAGACATCAAATGTACTCCATAGCTACACAGATAATCATCCAAGCTAAGGGATGATGGCTCTACTATAATCATTAATCTACCACACAGATGGTTGTCTGTCTTATGTACAGGAAAATGAATTTATAAAGCTAAGCATGGGAATGCCCACCTCAGCTAGATCATGAAAATATTATGAAGATAATGTATTGTATTGTATCTTATTACAGGTCACCTTCCAATTGAAAACCCTCGGTCCTCATGATAAAGCATTTCACCCGACATCAAAATATTTACGACCTCATGCTTTAGGGGGCAATTGTTATAGACATATTTGGGCACTGCAACCCCAATCACATATGTCGATAAACCAAGGGCTCTAAAACCCCTAAAAGTGTTGTTTCAAACCCTAAAGGATCAAGGTCAACTGATTACATCATTTCCCAGAAGTTCTACCTAAAATACTACTTAGAACTGGTCAAAACTGGACCATATAGGCTGCTCCTTGCTGAGGTTGCGATGCATCTCCCCTGTTACACACAAGGGGTGCAATGCATACTGAAAATCCCTTTTGTAGGGTGCGATGAGCGAGAGAAAAAAAATGGCAGAGGCAGTTGCTAGGTGGAAACTCAAAGAATCTTCTAGAAACTGCTCATATGACACTTGCCTCTCTGAATTTGCCTAGGGATGAGTAAGATATCAAGAAATCTCCAAGTGGAACCAAGAAATATTAGTGAAATGACACTAATCAAAGTCCCAGAAGCTGACTCACCCCCTGCAAATATCTATATATGGATCCCTCATCCTAGAGATCCGAAGGCTAGAATTTTGTATTTTGTAAGGAAGTGTTGTTGGTTTCTCTGTGAAACATTGTATTGTTGGGTGATCTAGCTTTTCATGAGGTGAAGAGGGCTTTCATGTTGGGAGGATGGTGCTAGATCAGACATCTGGGTTGTAATCCTCTCTTCTACTACTTTTATCAATAACTTTATTTGAGTTTTCCTCCATATACTTGTATATTTCTGAATCTTGTATTTGTGTATGTATTTGTATGGTTAATTGAACATCTGATTCTACATTGCTTATGGTTATAGATCTCTATGCTTTGAAGATATTTTGCTACTTTTCCTCTACAGGTGTTCTTTGAAGCGGGACAAGTGAGAAAGGAGTGGCGAAGCTCTTTCAAAGGAGAGGGGTAAAAAGCAAGGAGCCAAGTGAAAGACTAAGGTTGGTGCTCTCTGCTTTTCTCTCATCTATCTCCCATAAAGGAAAACACAAGTTGCTTTAATTGTTTGTTTCTAAGATAGCTACCCGTCTTAGTGGGACTAGTAGAACTGAATAGACACTAGTTTTCCTGGAAACAGATATGTTAATGAAAAGGTCTTTGGCTTGTTGGTTAAGGCAGAGGTATTAAGGCGAGCAGGTCGGGGGATCAAATCCCACCTGCGCCATAATTACAAAGTGATCATAAAAATTGGGCATGGGTTTGTTTTTTTTAAGTTTGTTTTGGCACACATTATATGGAATCGTTTACACATATGGCATGTTTTGGTATGACCGCTTTGTATTAACGTTTTGGGATGGTACATGGGGTCGCCTGGTGGGGGCCAACCCACGTGGGTCGGGCGGGTTCCATCCCCACCAGCCTCGAATTTAACTAATGGAATATAAATATATATATAGTGGGTATGATGGGGGTGGTAGGGGTCATGGCCCGCCACCACTTTAATTAATTTTAATATTATTTTTTATGTTATAAAAAAAGTCATTAGAAATTTTTGAACATTCGAAAATTGACCGTAGGAGTGTTTTTATCAGTTCAACAATTTCACTCGAAATTTGGCCTAGGTTGGTTGGAATTCGGTGGTCGGGTTTTGGTGAAATTGTTCCCTCCTTAGGCATGCCCAGTCACCCAAGTCAACCTTGAACTTTGACTGCCTCTAAATTTCACATATGAGCACGGTTTGATGAACCGTTTGTACCGTTGCGATCAGGACGACAAGATATATGCTCTGGTATTAGTTCAAAAGCATTCTAATCACTTTGATTTTTTCACCCTTTCTAAGTCCTCTGAGTCTTTTGCTTGTGTCTAGAGCCACCTGGATCAATCCTCGCCACTGAGGAGCTTTTGGTCCTCCAAAAGCATGAAAAATAATCTGCAACTTCTTTGTATCTTTTCTACATCACAAATGTCCTGAAAAGGTCTCGCTTCCATCTCCTTCACCCTTGTTCTTCAGAGCCTTAAGCGATGAGCCGACACCTGCAACCTCTGCAACCTGTAGTACATTGTTTTGAAAATTGCATGCTTGCCTTACATGACCAAATAATGACCCAAGAATCCCATACTTGCCATGAGTTTATAACACATACTTGGTGGTCAAGTTTACATCAAAATGGAAACAATACCCCAGCTATGAAAACAAGACCAACATATCGTTATTGCTTCAATAAGTGATGGAAAACACATCATCACTGCAACACATGCTTTACAAAGATAAGGCCAAACACTATTTTCACTTTGACAAGTGATGGAAACACAACATCACCTCCACAATTTAACATGCAACACAAACAGGACCAGACATCATTTTTGCTTAACAAGTGATGGAAAACATGCCATCACTTTTACATTTTAAAATGCAACAAATGATTTACAAAAGCATGACCATGACAAGCTAACATATCTAGAAACCATTTTTCACTTATTGATGTGAATGGGTCACCCCCCTTGTGGTGATTTTTCTTGTCAAACAACTATTTCACCTGGTTCATGCATCGACGTTTTGTCTTTAAGGCTCTACTCTAGATGAAGCCTCCAACAAGTGGCTCTTGATGGTCACCTCTATTGCAATGGATGCAATACATTTTCTTCCTCTAGATTTTCTTAACCAATTTCTTTACCTGCTGTTGAGAGGGTCTTTCATGCCTCATCCTTTTGATTGTTGCCATTCTTTTTCAACACTTATAAAATTTATGGTTATGTAATCCACAAAAGGTACATGTTTTTCTATTCCATGCTTTAAGTTCATCTTTAACAACATGATTATGAACATTCAAATATCGGGTTATACCTTTCCTTGCTGTCTCTGATGTCATTATGGTGATGAGATCTTGCCTCAGCTCCTTCCCTGCAATGGGTACTACCATGGGATGATGGGGATGTGTGCCCATCATTCTCTTTCCTCGACGATTTTGACGATGTCTCGTAAGAATCTGACACCTATGGGCATTCTCCTTCGGTGTATCCCAAGCCCACAAATCGAGGTCTCTGCACAACCTACAATGGTTGAGTTATGCCTTGGTTATTAACAACAAGTTCTTTTTCCTCCTTGTACCTCATCTTGGTAAGGAGCCTCATGTCTGTCCTTGTAATTGGTATCTCTATCAGGGAAAATTTTAAGAACTACCCTAAATTTATATGTATAATAAATGGGCGAACCCCCACGATACATTGGAAAAATGAGAGGCGATTTTATCAATAATATAATATGTATATATAATTTTTTTGGCGAATCTCTCACCAGATTATATTATCTTGTAAAGTCACAGTGAATCTTTCACTAAATTATAAAATACTGTAAGATCTTGGCAAATCTTTCACTGAATAATAAAACATTGTGAAGTCTTGGCGAATGCTTTGTTAAAGTATGAAACATGATAATAGGAAAACATATTCATTAAACTGTAATATAATAACATACATGTTTGGAAAAAAGAAACATAATTTTCTCTTCCTACAAACAATGTTGCAAGTTTCAGTGGCCTTGTTTGTCGAGGTTCTTACTGTACACTCTTTCACATCCTTCTATTAGTTTTGATAATATTCTAGAACAAAGCTGTTGTAGGTGTTGATCTTGACCACCAGTTTTGTCAAGGTAGGGGAGATTAATCTCTTCTCTACCACTTTTGTCAAGATATCAAATTTCTTTTCTATTCTATAGACTCCAATTGCGAGATAAAAAAAACACATCAAGTTTTTTTACCCCAACACACCAACAAGTAGAAAGCCCCAAATATATAATATAAGAAAGTAGTAGGTATCCCAAAGGCCTGAAGGGGATCTAATGGAAAGAAGTGACCATTGTGAGAAGCCTTCCAATCAATATATAAATATATAAATGTAGATTTATTATTATTTTAATTGGAAATCTTCAATTAAATAATAACATTTAATTACATCTCTCCCAATCTAAATTGCTTATTAGCATAATTCACTACCTTCATACGTCTTGCATTTTTTAATAGCGTTGTAAGATGTGGATTAATTTCCTTTTTGGTGCACAATCTCCGCATTTTACGACAATATGGTGCAATGGCCCAACCCCTACAAATCATTATGACAAGCTAAGAATAACAGAAAAGACGAAAGGTTGTACAAACGAGCATATTTTTCAAACAACTAATCCAACATCAGTACCTTAAATTTTTCATGAAGATATCATATTGAGAACGATTGAAAAATGGTGGGAAATCTGGGCAACGACTATCTCTCTTCTGCGAGGGTGATGCAGAAAGAGTGATAAGATTTAACTGTTTTGAATCTTTTTTTTGTTAAATAAGAAAAACCAATATTAATGGAGATATTGGTATTTTTTACTAAATTTTGTGAAGTGACTAAATTTAGCTTTAACCATTCACCTTAAGATGTTTTTTACAATATAATTTTCTAAGTCTATTTAATATTTTCATTATCATAAAATCCAACCTATATCCATCTTAACTCCACATATACCACTCTTAGAGGGATGAACTCTATTTATCCCTCTCAGCACTTGGTAGACGCCAAATTAAGATGGATCTAAGCTGATAGAATTTTCCCTTTAAATAGTCTATGCTCCCATGAATACCATGGTATTGCCATGGGTTATCATAAACCTAGAGCTTAAAAACAACTGCTAGTAATTTATAAAAATTAATAATTGATTTTTATTTTAACCAAGTTAAAATGTTTAAGTGACATTAAATTAAAAGATCCATTTTTACTCTTGATCAACCAAGCCCTGAGAGGGATCAAATATTTTTTCACTCTATGCTAGTTTGCATATCATGATATTTGATCCCTCTCGGGGCTTAGTAGATCCAAAGTAAAGATGGAGATGGATCTATGCTCGTTTAATTCCACCGTTTAAATAGAATACATTCCACGTGAATACCATGGGTCAATACCATGTGCCATATTTATTTTTATTAATACTAATATTAGGGTTAATATTGTTTTTTTGCATGGTATTAATAATAATTTGTCCCATGGTATTTGGCCCATAGGCTTCACCAAAATATAATGCATTTTTTGAGTGTTCGTAAATATAAGGTGACTTATTTGAGGCGATGCATTGTTCTGGTAATGACTTGCCTTTGCTGAGAACTGTCTGAGGGTATGGTGACTTAGGGTTTTTGCAGAACCTGCAACGGCAGACCTGAGCAGACTTCTGCAATACTATCATACCACCAGCAATACGAAAGGCAGCACATGACAAGAAGTAGCGCGAGCAACATGAATACCCCCTAGGGGGAGGACGCTGCGCCTCCCCCCAACGCAAATGATTCTCCTTAGAGGCATGAGGAAGGAACTAGTTCAGCTGATCAAAATGTAGAATGTAGACAGAGAGAAGATAGATCCACAAGATGCCAAGGCGAATGACATGGAGAACCCCCAGGTCACCTCCAAAACTTGTAGACCGGTCGCTGCTGAACGCCTGAAAATAGAGATCCCAAGTCATCGGATCAATGCTGAGATCTAGTACATGAGAGATCATGCATTGATAGGCAAATTCATAGGTATGTGGCCAACAGAGAAAGTGCTGCATGTCTGGATAGTAGCGAAGTGGAAGCTGAAAGGACACATAACGCTGCAGCTAGGACCTAAAGGGGTCTTCACGGACATCTTTAACTACTTGGAGGACCGAAACAAAGTACTAGATGGCGGCCCCTATTTTTCAATGCAGCTGGCCTATATTTGAGGGGATGGGTGGAGCGCTTTAATCCAGACAAAGAAGATCTTAGCTGGGCGCCAGTCTGGATCCGTCTCTACTCACTCCCAATGGAATATTGGGATGAAGAGACATTACAAACCAAAGGAAATGGTCTCGGTGAATTTGTTAAAATTGCAGAGGAAACAAAACTCCGAAGATATACCTCCTTCACCCGCATTTGTGTTTACATGCACCTTAGCAAAGCACTTCTGGATGCGGTAAGTATTTTTCATGACGATGTTGAATGGGTTCAGTCAATTGATTATGAACATGTGCCATTCAGATGCAGGAGATGCCATCCACTGGGTCACCTGTTTCGGGACTGTCCTCTAAACCAAAAACCCTCGAATACTACTGCCTCTGAGGAGCCGGATCTGACTGGCTTCACTAAAGTTGCAAATCGTAGTAAAAATCACAAGAAACCTACTACAATCCCTAAGAAGCCTCAAGCCAGTTCATCAAAACCCTCTACGAGCAATAGTTTTGAAGTTCTAGCCCGACAAGAAATACACAACCCTGAGCGCCTTGTCCCATCTGAGAAGGATCTCGTGATGAATAAACAGCCTGCACATTCTGATCCCAAAAAAATCCCAGAAGAACCATTACCCACAGATCCTTCCTCCATGGGTATGCCCATAGTCCCAACCTGGTACTCGCAAGGAATGGAGGTAGACAACTCGCAACCTGACCTTTCCAGGGCAACAAAAATAACAGAAGACATAAGTGACACTATGGAAGAAGAACCAGAAAACATAGGCATTGGGGATTTGGACATTCTTGGTCTAGAGCAGGCATGCAAAACAAAAAAATTATGATAAAATCCCAGAGCAACAATGGGGAATCTGGAAGTAATTCTCTCCAGAGCTCAAAGGCAAAAATCCCTAGGTATTCAAACTGGAGGTCTGGGAAAAGCATAATCAAAGATAACAAAAAGAGAGGGAGGAAAATGGATCTTCAACACACCATCCGCATTGGGGAAATGCTAGTGGAGTCAGGTAGGTACTCCAAGCTCACAAAGTATTACAACTCTCTCTCCAACCTTCCATCATGAAGTTAATCTCATGGAACATCATGGGGCTCAATAGCCCTGGGAAATGCAGACTGATTAAGAACATGATAAAGAAAGAGAAACCCGAAATTCTCTTTCTGCAGGAAACTAAATGCAACTCCATCTCTCTAGATCGAATTGCTGCAAAAGTCTGGCTTGGTAGTATAGCAGCAACAATAGATGCTTCTGACGCCTCAGGAGGCTTGGAAATTATTTTGGATGCACGCACCATCGAGCTCAAAAACATTCATGTAAACAAGCATTTCCTCCAAGCTACTTTCCACATTGCAGGCACCAGTATACATGGTCACATAACCAATGTATATTTCCCCTAGGAAGCTATGCATAAGGTAGAACTTCTGAATATCCTTTCCTCAATCAATACGGATAGGTCTCATCTACTCTGGATCACTGGGGGCGACTTCATCATGATAACCAAGATGGAAGAAAAGCGAGGAGGAAGGAATAAGCTGTACAAGGAAAGTAACAATCTAAAAGATTACATTCAAAGCAATTGGCTTATTGACATGCCATTCAACAATGGCCTTTTTACCTGGAATAACAAAAGAGCTGGTTCGCACCAAATTGCATCTCGCCTGGACAGATTCATAATCTCTGACAACGCTATCCACTTAGGGGGAGACCTTTTAGCTTTAATCCTGTCCCTGACAGGCTCAAACCATTGGCCAATTTCTCTCCAATGGTCTCGACCAGGCAATGCTACACGCAGGCAGTTTCGCTTCGAGGCTTTTTGGATGACACATCCGGATTTTGTCAATCTGGTAAATTCAGAATGGATCAACTTCTCTTTGCCAAATGGCACAAGCATGTTCAAATTTCAGCAGAAGCTTAAATACCTCAAGAGTAAAATAAAACAATGGAACCATTCTTCATTTGGTAACATTTTCCAGGCTCAGACTGCTCTAGATCAAGAGATCAAATAGTTGCAGCAACGAATCATCATAGAGGGAAGATCAGAGGAACTTTCGGAATAGGAAAATTCTCTTGAAACTCAGACCTCAGAGAGAGCCAAACAAGAAGAAACGTTCTGGAGGCAAAAATCGAGAATCAGGTGGCTAAAGGAAGGGGAAAAAATACAAAAATTTTCACCGTTCCACTATTCAATGCCGAATGAATAAAAATATTACTCACATCCAAAATGAGCAGGGGGTAAAAGTGGAAAAACATGAAGAAATCGAGCTCGAACTTCTCAGCTACTTTAAGCAAGCTCATCAAGAATCACAGGTGGACAGAATGCAAGCTATAGGAAAAATTACAGAGAACATCACCAAAATAGTCACAAAAGAGCACAAACAGCTCTTATTCAGGCCAGTCAACTTACAGGAAGTGGAAAATGCAGTTCATCAACTGAAAGAAGGCAAGGCGTCAGGGCTAGACAGATTTACATCCAACTTTTTCCATAATTTCTGGGAGCTAATTAAATTGGAATTCTGGCAGATTTTTGAGGAATCAAGAACCATGAGGTGGATGATTCCAGCTATGAATTCCACATTCATAGCCCTTATCCCAAAGGAAGCTCATTCTAACACCCCTGACAAACTTCGGCCCATTGCCCTGTGCAATGTCATCTACAAGATAGTTTCCAAAATCGTAGCTTCAAGACTCAAATCGCTACTACCACTTCTCATTTCGCTGGAGCAGTCAGGATATGTTGAAGGTAGGCAGATTATGGACGACATAATCCTCACTCACGAAATCATCCACTCCCTAAAGCACTCCAAGAAATTAGGTATGCTACTTAAAGTCGACCTCTCAAAAGCCTTTGACAGTTTAAGTTGGATGTATATTCAAAAGACCCTATCTGCCTTTGGTTTCTCCCCAACTTGGATTCGTTGGGTCATGAGTCTCATCTCTTCCTCTTTTTTCTCAATTTTGATCAATGGTATCCCCTCATCTCCTTTCCAGCCTTCCCGGGGTATCAGACAGGGGGACCCTCTTTCCCCCTTCCTCTTTGTGTTAATGGCGGAAGGTCTTGGCTACTCTATTTTCCCAGAAACTAAGAGGCCTGTCATTTCCTAACACTCCAACCTTCACTCATCAGCAATTTGTGGACGACGATATGATTTTTGGTCACCCTTTAGTCCAAGAAGCTCGACAATTCAATTCACTATTGACGGAATTTTCGGAGGCCTTTGGCGCAAAGATAAACAAGGCCAAATCTCAAATCTTCTGTTTTCAAACCCCCGCTGTCACCCAAGCTTCTATAGCTCGTATTCTTGGATTCTCAACTGCTTCTCTCCCTTCCAAGTATCTTGGCGCTCCTATGACTGACTCAACTATGAAGTACTCCTCTTGGAGAATGCTCTTAGGAAAACTGGAGGCTCGATTATCTTCCTAGACTCATAGGGCTCTCAATATGGCTAGTCGCCTTGTCTTAATCAAGGCGGTTCTACAATCCATGTCGCTGTATCTCTTCTCGATCCTAGCTACACCCAAATGGGTTCTTAAAGAGATCAAATGCCTATAGAGATCCTTCCTGTGGGGAAACTCAGATAAAAAACGAAAATGGGCCCTAGTCAATTGGGACACAGTTTGCCTGCCAAAGCTTGCTGGTGGAATGGGTCTACAGGATCCTTACCACAACAATATGGTTATGGGCACCCACATCTGGTGGAAATGGCTTACTATGCCATCCACCCCTTGAGAACCCCTATGGACTGCAAAGTATGCCAACATTCGACCCACCGAAGAATTAATCTGAATTTTAGAAGTCAACCTAGGTTCTCTAATCAAGAATGCGGCCAAGCAACACAAGCTCTTAATTCAGCAGCATAGCTTCTGGGAAGTGAAGGACGATAATACAACAAGGTTTTGGGATGAATCTTGGTCGCATCAACCCAAACTAAAGGATTTTATCTTACCTCATCAAATCCTGGAACAGGCAATGGAAACCTATAATACTGTCAAGCACTTCTGGCTTCCTTCCACATTGCAAGGGCATAGGCAATGGTGTAGCACGGACCACATAATAAGATAGGTAATGGACTCAACTCAATAGATTCTTAGTACTGAATTAGAAAAGAGAAGAATACAATACTCAAAGGAAAAGGATATTCTTAGATGGGGCTATGACAAAAAAGGATCCTTCACAACTAGGGAGGCCTATCACATCATCATGAAGGAACACATTGTCAAGGACCCTCTCTAGAATAAAATATGGGACCCCAAGATTTGGCTGAAAGTCTCAACCTTTACTTGGCTCTTATGTCACAATAAAATCCTTACTTGGGACAATCTTAGGAAGAGGAGCTTCCAAGGCCCCTCCATCTATCCCAATTGCAAGCAAGAAGAGGAAACCACTCAGCATCTTATGAACTCTTATCCATTAGCGCACAAGCTCTGGGAAAAGGTCAGCTTTAGATGCCAAAAGGATGGAAGGACCCAAGGAGATATAGTTTCCACTGTTCGCAACTGGGCAAGGAACCCTTTCAAGAGAAAGCTGTTAAACTCCTTATGGAAGCTTATATCGGGTTTTCTCATGTGGACACTATGGAAGGAGAGAAACCGACGAATCTTCAAGGACCAATCTATGCCCTTGGAATCTCAACTGGATGGGACACCAACAACTTGGTAGAGTTAGAAGGATTATGGCAGGGACTCATTATACCCCAAAAATAGGGTATATTCCTACTTGTTATAGACGGAGATTCACAAATTCTCATAAATATGGTCACCAAAATGTTGCAGGGAACAACGTCAAGTAAGGTGAGCAACAACTGGAGAATGGAGAATTGACTAAAACTTATCGAAATCTGGCTCTCCTCCCACAAAGCGATTAATCTCAAGCACATATGCTGGGAGGGAAACAAAGTAGCTGACCTATTGGCAAATATAGGAGTGGAAAGTGGAACAAATCTCCATATAGGTACACTCTCTACTCTAGCCACTGAACAACAGATGCCGGAATATCGGGAATTGGTAAAGAATGAAATGGCTCAGGAGGAAGAAGTGCACCCGGAGGTGGTTGATCTCCAAGAACATTAATGGCCACCAAACGGACTGCCGACGATCGCAGAATGGGGAGACCAAAGGGCAAGGCCTTTACATATAGCAATATGTGATTGCAATCAGATCGCATCGGCAAAAACCAAGGGGCAGAGCCTCTACTTATAGCAATATGTGATTGCGATCGGATCACATCGCAATATCGCATCGACGGAAACCAAGGGGCGGAGCCTTTACATGTAGTAATATGCGATTGCGATCAGATCGCATCGGAATATCGCATCGGCGGAAACCAAGGGGGGGAGCCTTTACTTATAGCAATATGTGATTGCGATCAGATTGCATTGCAATATCGCATTAGCGGAAACCAAGGGGCGGAGCCTTTACATATAGCAATATGCGATTGTGATTGGATCGCATCGCAATATCGCATCGGTGGAAACCAATGGGTGGAGCCTTTACACCTTCATATGTGCGATGCGATGATGCAGACCCAATGGTACTCTAAATATTATTTGATAATATTTTTTTTTGCTATTTGTATGATTAACCAGCGGGTCTGTTGTTTTGTTGTTGCTTCTGGTGGTGCTGTGTTGAATCTTTTTCGGGGTTTTGCTTCAAAACATGGATCCGAGTCCTATGTATGAGTTTCCTTTGGTGACAGTCTTGGGATATATGGTTGGTCTTTTTGCCATGTAAAACTGGTTTCCCCAATCTGGGGTAGTTTAGACCTTCTTGATGAACTCTAGCAACAGTGGTTGAGGTGGGGCCTCAGTGTAATTATATTTTTGTTTTTATTAATAGAATTAGCCTTACATAGAAAAAAATATATATATATAAGGTGACTTATGGAGTTAATATAAAAAAATGTTTTATTTATTTACCATACCTTTAGTTTATTTATATTTTTATTAATTTACCATACCTCTTTTATAAATATGGTATTTGGCCCATAGGATTCACTTAAGTAAAAACTCTTTTTTGAGTCTTCTTAAATAGAAAGAAGGTTATGGACTAAATATAAAAAGAGGTTTTATTTATTTACCATATCACTAGTTTATTTATATTTTTATTTATTTACCATACCTTTGGAGTAAGTATAAAAAGAGGTTTTATTTATTTACCATACCTCCACTTTATTTTTATTTTTATTTCTCTACACCTTTGCGTGTTCTTAAATATAAGGTGACTTATGGAGTAAATATAAAAAAATGTTTTATTTATTTACCATACCTCTAGTTTATTTATATTTTTATTAATTTACCATATCTCTTTTATAAATATGGTATTTAGCCCATAGGATTCACTTAAATAAAACCTCTTTTTTGAGCCTTCTTAAATAGAAAGAGGGTTATGGACTAAATATAAAAAGAAGTTTTATTTATTTACCATATCTCCGGTTTATTTATATTTTTATTTATTTATCATACCTTTGGAGTAAGTATAAAATGATGTTTTATTTATTTACCATACCTCCACTTTATTTATATTTTCATTTATTGGGACTAAATACAACCTCCCAAACTAGAAAATGGGCGATTGCAAATGAATTTAACATTGCAAAGCAGAAAATCGAGTGATTGTAATGGAATATAACCTCCCAAACCAGATGACTTCGGTCAAATGCGTCTTTTCATAGTTTATTTGCCCCTTTTTTTGGGGCTAAAATGAAAAAATAATTATTTTTTAAATAAAAGTTGGGTTAAATATATGAAATAGGTGTTTTATAAAAATTTTGCTGCTCTAAAATGAAAAACCCCTTAAAATTCGCCCTTGGGCTAAAATTTGCCCCTAAAATTTACCATGATCTCCACATCTCCAACAGAAATCATACTATGTGAAGATGAAATTGAAAGGAAATCAACATCTTTTACCTCCTCTATCAATTTGGAAAGAACTGATGAGGGTTTCTCATCATCTGTTGTTGGTGGTTCGTTGTCTATCTTGGTGGATTCCCCAACTGCTTTCCTAACATACCCAAGTCCTGTCTAACGAGCTAATTCTTCTACTTTGATGGGGTTGACAATGCCTTGGTCATTAATGCCCAAGCCTTTTCCTTCATATCCCATTCTCTTCAGCAGTTTGGAGCCAATTCCTATGGTATGATTTTCAAAAATAGTGAAATCATCATCAGGACACATACATGGATTTAGATAATTACCTTTTACCTCACATGGGTCACGCTGTAGCTTTTCCAAGGCCTCATCCTTAGCTTGTAGTTGTTGTAGAAAACTATGTTTTTCCTCTTTCTCCTCATGTAGAAGCATCTTCAATTCAACGTTCTCTGTTTGAAGATTCTGGTTGTTGTGCTTCAGTTCTTCCAGGGCCTCTTCCATGGCTCGCAACTGAAGTTGCAATCACTCCTTTTCCTCTGTCTCCTTTTGTAAAGCTTCATACATTATTTCCACCCTTTGGGAATTTTTTAGCATGGTTTCATACATCGCTTTCTCATCCTTTGTCGTTGCGCGTTCCATTGTTCACACTTGTAGTTCACATCCACACAAAGACCGCTCTGATACCAAACTTGATCTGAGTTGACTCAACTCCCAGATTTAACCAAGATCTATTGCTTTCGTGATGTAATTAGAATTGCATTTAAAATAGCATAAAGGAACATAAATGCATGTTGTAAAGAAGAAGGAACATGAAAATAATTAGCAACATAAAATAAAAAGACGTTGATAATGGAGCTCATCTGGGAGGGACTACGTCTCTAGGCTCTGGTGGTCAAGATGGTGTAGGCCGCTGCATTATGTGCTGGAAAGAGTGATGATGTATGCATGTGTTTTCTCTATCATACAAGGAATATGCCCTCACACAGGAGTGGCTCCAAGAGATGTTCCGCGAGAGGAACTCTCATTCAAAAAACGACTCCTATCAATATGACATAATTTCACGTATGACAATAATGAGCATCCTGCCAATCATGACATCAAAGGGATCTCAATTCAGACATAAATGACTACAACATGAGTATCCCATCAACATGACAACAAAGGGATCCTAATAACAACATGACAAGAAGTACATCTCATAGATGATTCTGTGTCACATCAAGCAAGAATCATGGAACTAGTAAGAGAACAAGATCCCACATCAAACATCAAATAGGGATATATACAACACAAATGAATCTCATAGCAAAAAGAAGTACATGGACACACTGCATATACCTCACATCCTGGGGCCATCTGAAGAAAAGGATGTCAAACTGCTGAAGCTGGCCATATCATCAATCTCATGGCGTCGAATCTCATGGAAATGGTTGCTCACACATGAACGTTGACACCTGCACTCTTCTTTGAAAAGTGGCCAATAAATGAAATGATCAAATGGAAAATTTGATTGCACCATCAAATTCATGGCATTGAATAGTGTAAAATTGATTGTCAAATTTCTGAATTCTAAGAAAATGAAAATCTGGGGCTTAAGGAATCTTTTAGATTCCCCTTAGATTCCTCAAAGATTCCCTCCTCTGGGTTGTTTGAAGATATATTGCTTAGATCAAAATTTTCACTATGCCACTAGGTTCGTGTCATTAAGAGGTGTAAGATCGACATAAAATTTGTCCAATTTGGACACTGGCAAAATTTCACCCTCCTAAGAATTTGGTTCAATCATGGTTCTTCCTGCTCTTTTTTTCAAGCTCATGGTTCCACCTGCAAAAATTAGTTAAAAATTCATGCCTCAATTTTCGTTCTGCGTCCCTTGGCCTCCCCGCACTGAGAAAAATGGGTTTATATAAATTTCGTGGGCGGAAATGTCAATTAAAAGTCTGTTGGCTTGTTGGTTAAGGTAGAGGTATTAAGGTGGGTAGGTCGGGGGATCAAATCCTGCTTGCGCCATAATTACACAACAGTTATAAAAATTGGCCAAGGGTTTGTTTGTTTGTTTGTTTGTTTTTTTTTTTTTTTTTTAAGTTTGTTTTGGCGCGTATTATGCGGAACCGTTTACACATATGGCACATTTTGGTATGACCGCTTTGTATTAATGTTTTGGGATGGTACATGGGACCGCTTAGTGGGGGATGGCCCATGTGGGTCAGGTGGGTTCAATCCCCGCTGGCCTTGAATTTATATATATATATATATCTGGGGGTCATGGCCCACCACCACTTTAATTATTTTAATTTTAATTTTTTGTGTTATAAAAAAAGTCATTAGGCATTTTTGAACATTTGAAAATTGACTGTAGGAGTATTTTTATCCGTTCGACAATTTCGCCCGGAATCCAGTGTTTAGGTTTCAACAAAATTGTTCCCTCCTTAACCCTGCCCAGTCATCCAAGTCAACCATGAACTTTGACTGCCTCTAACTTTCGCATACGAGCTCGGTTTGACAAATCGTTCAGACTGTTGCGATCAGGACGAAGAGATCTATGCTTTGGTATTGGTTTGATAGCATTCTAATCACTTTGATTCTTGACCCTTTATAAGTCCTCTGGGACTTCTGCCTGTGTCTGGAGCCACCTAGATGACGACCTCAAAAACATTTGTAGGCACCAATCATTTCATGATGGCCTCCATATTTGAATGAACTATATTCAACTCTCCTCCAACAATCACATACCCCAGATATACCAAATATTGTTGCATAACTCACACCTTTTGAGATTTGTTAGTAGCTAGTGTTTCTTCAATGTTTCCATCACCTATGTCAAATGTGAAATATGCTCCTTCGATGTAGCACTATATAGTATATCATCTAGATAGAAAATAACAAAAGAATCTATAAAAGGGCACAATATATCATTCATTAATCTCATAAACATAGCTAGTGCATTACATAGGCCAAATGGCATAACTAACCACTCATACAAACCTTGCCTAGTTTTGAAGGTGGTCTTCCACGTATCTTCTCCTTTGACTCAAACCTGGTGATATCCAAACTTCAATTTCAACTTGGTGAAATACTTTGCTTACTGCAAATGATCTAGCAGATCGTCTATCCTGGGCAGGGGGTATCTATTCTTGAGAGTGATTTTATTCAACACCGTATAATCTATACACATTCGCCAAGTCCCATCATTCTTTGGCACAATGATGATGGGTGACCCACATGGTGATGTTCTCAGTAGAATGAAACCATGTTCCAATAATTATTGCAATTGTTTCTTCACCTCACTTGCTTCTATAACTAATTGTTTATACAACCCAATATTTGACAATGGGGAATCTGGAAATAGCTAGATATCGTGCTCCACTTCTATCTTAGGTGGTAACCCTTTAGGCTCTTAGAACACATCCTTGTATGCCTGCAACAACTCGTCAAATTATTGTTTTTGTTCTTAGTACACTCCTCCAGGGATACCTTGCCTCTTATTAACTCCTCTTGATATTGATTTTCTCTTAAAAACAGTAAAACATACTTCTTGTTGGAACTGATCAATTTCTTGGCTTGCTTGGCACTTACTAATGAAATTTTGACTTGCCTTTGTGAGCGTTGATGATGAATGATTTTCCATACTTGATGTGCTGACACTAGTTAGCTCTCCCCATGAATATTGCAACACATATGTACATGTATGGACTCCAAAACACAACTTCACATACATCAAGGGGAGCCACATCCAGATCTACTTCATCAATAAAATCAGCACTAATAACAAATCTGATTTTGTATTGTTTTGTTACCTTCAACTTTGCATCCTTATTTACCCATCCCAATGGATATGGGTTTGGATGATCACGAACTTCCAGCCCCAAATTCTTGTCCAGATTTTCTTCAATGACATTCGCCTGTGATCCTGAGTCAAATAAAGCATCAACATTTGTCTTCTTGACCTGTATCTTTATATGGAATATTTTGGTGATTTCTTTCTCTTCTTGTTGCTAAAGGCTACTCAGATTCACCTCCTTCTGCACTGATTTATAGATGATCTTCTCATCCACATCCGAGCTACTTTCAACTTGGTTACTTGAATTAGTGGCCATGAGATTATTATTATTATTATATTTCTTCTTGTTCTTTGGGTTTAGCTCCTGATGCAATTTCCAACAATTCTCCTATGTATGGTCATCAATGTTGCAATGTTTGTAGTGGTTGCTAGGATATTTGCACTGGTGTGTTGTGGCTATTGTATTTTTATATTTTCCCCCTTTTTTCTTCTTCTTCCTCTCTTGGAAGCTTCCTTTTGCTCCTTCTACTTCGATCCACTTGATTGCGCTCTTTTCAGGCCTATGTTCTCCAGGTATTGTGCCTATACACAAGCCTCGTCCACTGATTTTGGCTTGAACAATATCACTTTCTAATGCAGATGGCAGCATAGACCCCCACAATATTTGAGGAGTACATCTGGGTTCTTTGGAGAGATACCCAGCATGATAGCCATCTTTCTGAATTCTATGGTGTACTCCTGCATGCTTTGGCCCGACATTTACCTGAAGTAATGCCATCGGATCAACTGGTTCTGTGGTGTACTCTTGCATGCTTTGGCCTGACATTTACTTGAAGTAATGCCATCGGATCAACTGGTCCTACACGTACCCAATGTGATAAAACCATGACTTAATGAGGGTTTTGAAATTCTCCCACTTAGTCATTGGAGGTTCTCCCTTCAACCTCAGGGTTTCCATTTGGTTCTCCCAATAAGTCAGTGCATGACTCTCTAATTTCAGCCGCGTGAATGAGATATTTTTCCTTTCCACGATTTGATGGAAGATGAAATAAAATTCCACTTATTGCAACCATTGGTTTAGCTTTAGAGCGTCGATCTCGTCATGGTAAAACTTAATATCAAAATTTTCTTCCATTTTGAACATGGATTAATTCACGACACTCGAAATGGGTTGATCATTTTCGAGTTCTTTCTTCGGTTGGTTCTCTGTGTCTTCTTGATCTCCTGATCCACCTTCTGATTTGTCCTCTGCATTCAAACCCCCATCTTCTCCAAATATCCCTATCTTATTTCTTAGAGCCACCATGAGGAGGTTTACATTGCAGTTTATATCTGCGACTTGTTCTTCGATCTGCGAAAACCTCACCTCTGCAGGGTCACAAGGTTTGTTTAGAAATTCATCAATCATGATTAGAGTTTTATGATTATCAACCCCGCTGACCTAGATCCCCTACAAATATTCACAAATACCCAAATAAATCTACTTTGATACCAAATGATCCATAAAATTCCATGTATATTCCACTGGACAATTCATCACAACATATCTGATAATAATATATTAAAATAATGTATTTTTACACTATTACTGTTTTATTAAAATTCTAGATCTGTAGATTTTACTGTAATTAGTTCATGCATACAAATGGAAATTGTACAGAAAAGTAGAGAACGAAAAAATAAGATCACACGCACATAATACACAAGATATTCTCTCTGGGAAACCCTTTTGGGAGAAAACCCAACTAGAAGGTGAGGTAGCCTCGCTCTCTTTCTCTATTTGGAAATATGGCCACAAGTACAAATAAGTAATGCCTATGGCCCGTGGACTTCTACAGTGCATAGTTCTTTTTTGTGTTCTCTACCTCCTATCTCTCCTAGTTATCTTTTCTAAGCAATGGAATAAAATGCTCTTGAAAGAATGGGATGCCTCTTCCTCCTAGTCGCTTGGTTATAACACAACCCGATAGCCTACTAGTGGTTAATTTTGACTAAATAAACTCTTCAATAGAGTTACAACATAGACTCTTCTAGAGTCTTTTACATAATAAACATGTTGCTAGTCCATTTTCCATGAATAATGGGGGTTGATGCAGCATCCTCCCAAACTATAGGTGTGAAAACAAGAAGGTCAACTTCTGAGTGACATAACTTTTGCATGCATACTCTGATTGATGCGTTTCTTGCACCATTAGAAATATATTTGTGTGTAGAATAGAAAGAAAAGTTGTTACATGAAAGTGGAAAAAGTTTACTCCCAAAAAACTTCATTTTATGCATCAAAATGCTCCTAGAAGGTTTCATACCCTGTTTCGCCAAAATGGGTCCTATAGGAAAAAATAGTCCTGTGAGTTGATTCCTCCACTTTTTCCACTCCAAATGCATCGAGATGGATGAAAGAAAATATAATGATCCAATTCGGATC
>APFE031683225.1:50968-73083 GCA_000404065.3 Pinus taeda
TAATTTGTAGATTTAAAACTAGTTATGTTTGGCTAAGAGCTCGCACCCTTACAGACCACCAACAAGGTAATTGCTTGTGGCCTTGGTTTTCTTGAATAATGGTAATGAGTCAACTTGCATTTGTGGATAGCATCCAATGATAGTTGTCACCACTACAGATTTGACCCCACTCTTAAAAAAAAATAAATTAAAATCTCAATAAAAGAGTGGGAAGTAAACTATCAAGGTTACCTCTACAATGACATAATGGCACACATTATGGTGAAAATGCTAATGACTTACAAAACCTTTATGCACAGTTATGCCCACCTCACTTTCAACTTTACTCATGATGTAAATTCTACTTGGCTTGTTTTCACTGTAATTTAGAATCACTTATGTTGAAAAATGCAGCAAGAAAATCTCAATTTGGTTTTTCCTTGATTAAGTTGAGAAAAATCGAATTTCCAAATTAAGAGAAAACTTGGATGCAATTAACTTGTGTAACATAGCCTATGTCACCCAATTCACTTAGTAAATTTGAGTTGGAAAAGTTAGAGTTTAGTTAAGCATGTGTGATTGCTAATATGTAGAAATCAAATTTAGTTATCTCAAGCTATTTTCAGTTAAACTAGTTCCAATTATTGGAGGAACTGGTGGAAGGTAAATTGTGCAGTGGAACTTCAGTCAAACTCAAGGATCATCCAATTAACTAATCAATCAGCCCAAAATGGCTACTACACGCAGAGAATTCAAGTTCCCCAGTTGTGGTGGATATTCCAAGGTAATGTAACATTAATTGTAGACTAGTCTTGAGTGTACAGGTTTTGCATGCAGTCATATGATCAACCTTGGGAATTACACAATCCATTTTGGAGAAATTCCTAAATAATAGGGGCCTAATTTCTCATGAATTGTGCAAGGAAATAGGGACTCAAGCAAAGGCATAAATTAAGGAATTATGGTTCAGATCTTCTTAGTGAGCATAGAGATAGGTTATTCATTTGCAGGTTATGCTTGGTTGAGAAAAGAAATTGTAATACATCTATATTCATCAGACTAATGCAAGAAGGCATTGGGGTTTTTAGTAGATCAGTTTCCCCAAGAAAATATTGTGTATGTGTGTTATTTCTTAATGTCTGAAACTTTTGTTCTAAATTCTGAATTAACTTCCACAGAGAACTAGGGTAGGTTTGTGTCTTGTGATTTTGATTAAAACTTCATGAGAAGTTGCAAATCTACACCATAATTTATACATGGTGTCAGAGCTAGATTCACATTAGAGCTAGAATTTCGAAGTTTTTTCTCAGGAGGTTTGAATTTGCAATTCAGTGTAGTAGGATCTCTTCAAAGTTGAGAAGATGACCTTCAACAAGCTGAGGCTAGAGTATGCCTTAGAAGGAAACTCTAATTTCATTGCATGGAAGGATCGCATGGAGGTGGTATTCGATGAAAATAGATTGTTAGAATACATCAAGAGAGATGTTGCAAAACCATTTAAATTTGATGCATAGAACCTTGCTCAGTGGAAGAAAGATGTAGCCAAGGCAAGGAGAATAATATTGGAGTGAGTATGAGACCACATTGTCGCTAATCTCCATGGGAAAAAAACTCCTTATGTAATGTGGCATGCACTGACAGATTTGTTGCAGAATAGTAGTGACCACAGGAAGTTGGCACTCAAAGATAAACTTTGAAATATCAAGATGCAAAAGAATGACATTATCCCACAGTATCTAAACAGGTTCACACAAGTTCGTGATGAGCTTGCAGGAGTTGGTGTTATTGTTTCAATGGATGACTTGGTAAGCCTATCCCTTCTGGGCATTCCCAAGATCTGGTATAACTATCAAGATTCAGTTAATAGGAGGGAAACTACTCAATTGGGAATACTTATGGTCCAATTTGATACATGAGGAAATAAGGTGGAATGCCAGAGATGGGACTTCATCCAAAAGTGAGGATGAAGAAAATTTTGCATTGGTTGGAAAGGGAAAGAAAGGAAAAGGGAAGAAATCTCAAACCAAACCAAAATCTAGCCAAGAGGGCAAGAAGAAAGATTTGTCCAAAATTAAATGCTTCCATTGTCATGAATCCAAACATTATTCCACGAAGTGTCTACACAAAAATACAAGAAATAAGACCTCAGGAGGAACAACAGGTGAATCCTTGGCTTCACAATTCGATCTTGAATTTACCCTTATCACATACATGGACAACAGATCGATGGGGAGCATGTGGTACTTGGACTCAGGTGCCTTATTCCACATGATAGGTTGTAGAGAATTTTTCAGTGACCTGGAGGAGAAAGATCTCCAAATGCACATCGAGCTAGGAGATGACATAAAGTATAGCATGATCGGGGTTGGTACAATTAACTTTTAGAGGGAGCTAGGCTCCCCTCTCAAGATCAAGGACGTCATGTGCGTTCCGGGCCTAAAGAAAAATCTCATTTATGTTGCAGTTTTGGAAGATTGTTGTTATGATTTGATCGTTATCAAAGGAAAAGAATTCCTGAGACACATAGCCATGGGACAAGTGAAGCAAATCAGGTTTCGTGTGAAGAACCTATATAAGCTAGATGTGGAATATTGTGTTGCATTAAGCATTAAGGCGGAGAAAGTGTAGGGTCATGATGTCGATGAACTTTGGCACAAAAGACTTGGCCATTTGCATCATGGTGCCTTGAAGATTATGCATAAAATAACCATTAGCCTCCCTAAAGGAGCACTTGAAAAGCATGATGTATGTAAAGGATGTACTTTGGGGAAGTACACAAAATCCACATTCCATGTTCAGGACAGGAAAGCACATGCAGTTCTAGAAAGGATACAATTTGATGGTTGTGGACCTTTTTCGACAACCTCCACTGCTAGACACAAATATTTTGTCATTTTTATTGATGAATTCTCATGGAAGTGATGGATCTTCTTCATGAGGAAGAAAGATGAGGCATTCTCCAAGTTTGTAGAATCCAAGGCACTAGTTGTGAAAGAAACTAGAAATAAGGTGAAAACTCTCAGGAGCAATAATGGAGGTGAGTACGTGTCGAAAGAATTCAAAATTTCTGTGCAAAATAATGCATTCGATGAGATTTGACAACACCCCGCAACCCACAGCAGAATGGGGTGGTTGAGAGAAATAACTATAGCATTGTGGGAGAAGCGAGGGTGATGTTTCATGACCAAGGCCTACCTCTACAATTACGGGTTGAGGCATGCAACACAATAGTCTATTTCTAGAACTGAAGTCCTCATAGGATTATTAGTATGATTACACCAGAGGATGCTTTCTCGGGGAGGAAGTTGGATGTGTCGCACTTCAAGATATTTGGAGCCTTTGTTTACTGCCATGTCTCCAAAGAATCAAGGAAGAAGATTGAGCTGACAAGAGAGTTGGGGATATTTGTGGGTTACACAAAAACTCCACTCAACTACTGTGTGTACTTGCCATCCCTCATAATGAAATTTGTGCAAAGAGATGTAAATTTTAATGAGGATAAAGCTATTCGATGCTCTCTTGAGAGGGAGTTTTAGATCCCACAAGAAGAGGATATTTTAGCTCCAAAGGAGGATCCTTAGGAAGTTGTGGAGTAGCGACACATTGAGGAGCAGAGAGTGGAGAGAGCCACTCAAGCATAACCATCCAAAGAAGGTAGAAAAAGAATCAGGGAAGTTGAAAGAATTGTGCAAGATTCAAGGGAGAATGTGGGAGCTCCTTCAAATTTTCACAAGAAAAGGAGGTCACCTTAAAGGTACTCTAGCTACATGGCTCTAATGACTGACCTTGTAGACACCGAGCCATCCTCTTTCAAGGAAGAAATAGAGCAGCCTATATGGGTTGATGCAATGGTGGAGGAATATGAATCCATTGTAAAGAACAATGTTTGGGAAGTGGTCTCAAAACCGAAAGATAAATCAGTGGTGGTTTCAAGATGGATCTTTAAGGTTAATCATGTAGCAACAGAAGCATAAAGAAGTATAAGGCTATATTTTTGGCCAAGGGGTACTCTCAAGTTGAGGAAATTGACTATGAGGAGACCTTTACTTTTGTAGCAAGGTACTCATCCATTAGATCAATTGAATTCACTATGAGGAGACCTTTTCTCCTGTAGCAAGGTAATCATCCATTAGATTAATTTTTGCACTTGTTGTGTAGATGGGTTGGAAGATCCCCCAGATGGACATAAAAACACCATTTCTCAATGGGGTTATTGAGGAGGAGGTGTACATTAAGAAACCAGAAAGTTTTGAGCCATATGATCGAGAGTCTCATGTGTGCGGACTCAAGCGAGTGTTGTATGGTGTTAAACAAGCACCTCATGCTTGGTACACCAGGATTGATAACTATCTCACTAGTTTGGGCTTCACCAAAAGTGAAGCGGATGCCAACCTCTATCATATCTTGGTAGATGGTAAATTTCTTATTATTGTCTTATATGTTGATGATTTAATTTTAATTGGTGTTGAGTAGATGATCAAATCTTGCAAGGAGGACCTTCCAAGGGAATTTGAAATGAAGGACATGGATCTCATGCACTACTTCCTCAAGTTGGAAGTATGGCAACATAATGGGGAACTATTTTTTTCTCAAGGAAAGTATGCAAATGAGATACTACAGTGATTCTACATAATGCATATCTAGTTGTGTTTTCACAAGATACATTAGTAAACCCATGGAGACACCTCTAGTGACCAATTGGAGGAAGGAGGATGCCACTTCAGGTGAAGAAGTGGATGCTACTATTTATTGGCAACTAGTGGGTTCACTAATGTATCTTGTGAAAAACATAACCAAATATGTGTTACGTAGTTAACCAGCTGAGCCAAGCTATGGTTAGGACAACTAACTTATTTTGGAAGGAATGTAAGTATGTTTTACAGTGCCACAGAGGCACTACCCAGTTTGGACTATGGTATAGATAGATAGAGGGAGTGAAGTTGTATGGCTTCACAGATGCAGATTGGACGAGGAGTCCATGAAACCGAAAGAGTACATCAGGTGGAATTTTCAGCGTTGGGTCCATAGTTGCTTCCTACAACATGAAGCAAATATTTGTGGTGCTCATCTCCACAAAACTAGAATACATGGCTGCAAATCAAGCAACATGTGAGGCGATATGGATGGGAAAGATATTTGTGGGATTATTTTGTCAGATGATGGATCCAACTGTTATCTACTACAATAATCAAAGTTGCATTGAGCTCTCTGAAAATCATGTATTTAACAATCGATCCAAGCATATAGATATCTGGTATCACCATTTACTACAATGTGTGCAGAGGAAGATAATGTTGCTGCACTACATTCTAATAGAGGAACAACATGCTGACATTTTTACAATGGCTTTGTTAAGAGGGAAGTTCGATTTCCATAGACACAGGATAGGGGTGGTTGATAATACCTTTCTTACTGAGAGGGAGTGTTCAAATATGCAACAAGAAATTCTCAATTTGATTTTGCCTTGATTAAATTGAGAAAATTCGAATTTCCACATCAACAAACAACTTGGATGTATTTAACTTGTTTGACATGGCTTATGTCACCCAATTCACTTAGTAAATTCGAGTTGAGTTAGAGTTCAGTTAAGCATGTGTGGTTGGTAATTTGTAGCAATCAAAGTCAATTATCTCAAGTTGTTTTCAGTTAAACTAGCTGTTGGAGGAACTATTGGAAGGTCAATTGTACAATGGGACTTTATTCAAACTCAGTGATAATCCAATTCACTAATCAATCAACCCAAAATAGCTAGTGCATGCAAAGAATTCAAGTTCCCAGCTATGGTGGAGATTCCAAGGCAATGTAACATCAGTTGTAGACTTGTCTTGAGTGTACAAGTGTTGCATGTAGTCAAGTGATCAACCTTGGGAATTGTGTAATCCATTTTGGATAAATTCCTAAATAATAGGGGCATAATTTCTCAGGAATTGTGCAAGGAAATAGGGGCTCAAGCAGAGGCAAAAATTGATGAAGTTTGAGTAAGATCTTCTCAGTGAGAAGAGAGATAGGTTATTCACTTGTAGGTTTCGCTTAGTTGAGAAAATCAATTGTAATACATGTCTATTCATCAGATTAATGCCAACAGACATTGGGGTTTTTAGCAGATTGTTTTCCCTAGGAAAAATATTGTGTACATGTGTGTTATTTCTTATTACATGTATGAATTTTTTTTTATAAATTGTGAATTAGCTTCCGCAAATAGTAAAGTAGGTTTGTGTCTTGTAATTTTGATTAAAACTTCATGAGAAGTTGCAAACCTACACCATAATTTCTACAACTTATATAATTTGTGCAACAAACAAGGTTGTAGGGAGAAAGTGTTGTCAAATGTATGTTTTGTACTTTTAATTTTGCAAATAGGAATGGGATCATGCATATAATTTGTGCAGAAAACAAGGTCGTGGGGGAAGTGTTGTTGAATGTACGTTTTGCACATTAATTTCTTTTTATCGGCTGGGAATGGGGAGTAAGCCTGAGACTTTTTGTGGGCAAGGCTTTGGCACAAATAAACAACATATGCTCGGAATATATCTCTAACACTCTTGGTTTGTAATCTTGGGTATCACAATGCTTCTTCTTCCCCTTTTCCCTTTACAAACCCTATTTTCAGGCTCTTGTGACAACCTGAGGATGTTGCTCAACTATCCAGAGAGTAGCATTGTGGTGCATTCTGCTTCGCTTTTCATTTTCATTCTATTTTTCCATTCAAATATATTTAATTTCATAGAGAAAGAATAGTGTCATAGAATTGTCAGCTACAATTGGAACACGAGTCTCCTATCTGTTAAATTGTCTCTTTGTCTTGAAGTGGCAAATGGACCTCAATGACACACTTGACTCATTAAACATTGTATGCTTATAATCCTTGGAAAGTTTAATTTTCTTCAAAGTTGCTTCGATCCTCTACCCTTTCCGTGAGGGTTTTACCTACAACCTAACAAAGATTGAACCCCACCCAAACCAACTGATCTGATCCTCTTAAGTGCATCATCCTTATCAGAAGAAGTAATTTTTTATAGTTTATCTAAAACCATCATCTATTATGCACTGTGTTTTCTGATGTTTTCCATTGTTGTCAATTGCTTGGAGCTTTGATATTACATAATTTTGGTTATGATGATGACAGGACGAATAAAGAACACAAAATTTATTGTTGATTCACTCACGATTTGGTAAGAAAATTGGATTTATGATATAGAGAAAAATGGATGAGTAATCTACCCTATGAATCAAATCAATGTACACTATGAAATGACCATGTAGATTAATGTCATAGGAGTAGCCATTGACGTCGTGAGTCAAGTCAGTGTTTAGCATGAAATGGATATGTAGATTATTGCCATTAGAGGTAGCAATTCACATCATGAATTCATTTGGTGGGTTTATAAAAAGTATACAAGGAAATATTGATGGAGAAACTATAAAGGGAATTGGACTCTCTGTTTTAATAAATTTGGAAACTAGTATTGAACTTATTTAAATTACAAATTTTAAAATATAATAGATAGTCAAATAATCAATTTGGCTTTTATTTTAAAATATTTTTGAAGTTTATAATCAAAATAAAAATGACTAAAATCATATTCAATTTAGCTAAATTTCATTCCAATTTAATTCTGAACAAAAATAAATATACTCTATCCTTCTAAACGTAAAATTATAACCTACGTGAACTCTTAACTATTCTACCAATCAAACTATGTCGCTCTTAATACTTTGTGAGGACTTCCCAATGCTAACTCTCCAACGATAAGATAATAACACTTCTTCCTGCCTTCCCAATGCTAACTCTACAACGATAAGATATTGAAGGAAGGTAGAGTACTTCTAAGCTAGCGACCTAAGGTCAAGATCAACATAGGAGGTAGAGGCATAAAATAATCGGTGAAATTGGAATCAACCACGGTAAATACACAAAGGGTAAATCTTGGAACTAAACTCATCGGTGAAATTAGAATCAACCAGGTTAGGTACAAAAAGGGGAAATTGAAGGCATTGTCTAATTGGAGTTTTTGTTAAGATGGGGTGGAACAATTTTTGGTTAATTCATAATTTTTTTTATTATTTAAAATGTGTTTTTAAAGGTATAAATAGATTTAGTGTCTCGAAATTTTTTTGAGCATTTAGATTGTGGAGAGTTCACAACTCAAACTTGTGATTTCAACAATTTTTTGTTAACTTTTTACAAATTCAACCAAAAAATATACTCGAAAAAACTCCAAAAAGTAGGATAAGTAGACTAGGGAAATCTTTTGTTTGTATGAATAAAGTATTGTTCGTATAAATAAAATATATATAGAAAGGAAGAATCTTAGAAACCATCATTCACTCCTTGCTCCATTATGAGGTGATTAGTATAGAAAGGGAGAATCTTGGAAACCATCATTCACTCTTGGCTCCATTATGAGGTGCTTACACAACCCATGCCATTCAACATGAATTTGTCCTTCAAATCAATCCAATGACTCATGATTATGAGGTGCTTCATTCAATCCATGACTCTTAGAGTTGTAATGATTTTCTAAGATTTTTTTTGGATTGATGTGATTGTTAAATGCTAAAGTGTACGAAGGCATACACACTCTACCAAGCCTTGGGAAATAAATTCATTAGTAAAATTGGGATCAACCAAGTCAAGTACAGAAAGGGGAAATTAAAGGTGTTGTCTAATTGTTCTACATTTTGGAGTTTTTGGCCGAAACAATTTTTGGTTAGATTATAAGTTTTTGTTGTTTAAAATGTGTTTTTAAAGGGATAAATGTATTTAGTGCCAAAAAAACTTCTAGAGTGCTCATATTGTAGAGAGTTTGCAACTCAAACTTGTGATTTTAGCAAATTGTTATTGGATTTCGAACAAATTCAACCCAAAAATATGCCTGAAAAAGCTCCAAAACATAGAACAAGTAACCTACAACAAACTTTTGTTCATAGCAATAGAATATAGAAAGGAAGAATCTTGGAAACCATCATCACTCTTTCCTTTGTTATAAGGTCCTTAGTATAAGGAAGAATGTTAGAAACAATTATTCACTCTATTCAATCTAAGTTAGGTTACACAATTCTACTGGGATTAATCTATGACTTCAAGAGTTGTAATGCTTTCATAAACGAATTGATGTGATTGTTAAAGGCTAAATTCTAAAGAGGCATACATACTCTATTTCATTTCAACTTGTGATTCTTTTAAGTAAAAGCACATGCACTTAGCCATTACATGCACTCAAACTATATACTTTGATATTTCTTAATATTTCTTAAAATTGTATTATTTTGAAAATAATATATAATGACTAATACTATGTTTTAATATTTCTTAAAATTGTATTTTTTTTTAAATAATATATAATTACTTATAGAAGTAGTGGAAATGGGTTTGTAAGTAAGCAACGCCAATAGATATGGAAATTCATGACATAAAATGAATCAATATGTAGTAGAGATGAGCATATTGTGGATTAGTGTTTGTCGAATAACAATCCAATTTGTGCTTAGCATTAAATGAAAATGTAAATTAGTGTTAAGGTGTGAATTTAAATGATGCCAAGCAACAACTTGGTAGTAAAGTGGGCTATTGACGTTTAGCATATTCATTTTTTTTGACATATAAATATAGTTGTCAGTCTCAAGTTGGAGATTTTTTTCATCAGTTGAAAGAGGCCAGATTTCCATTCCCATCCTATCCAATAATTATAGGAATAATCACTTTTCATGTTTTCATTAAAACATGAAATAATCACACTCTGCTTTGCCAAGCCACAAATGGCTTGAGAGGGGCTACAAAGTTCCAATTCAAAGGACAATTTGTGTGCCAAGCCATACATCGCTTGAGAGGGGCCACAAAGCTCCATTCCAAGCCTGTACAATTATTTACCAAAGTAATCACTTTTCATGTTTGGATGAAAACATAAAACAATAACAATTTACCGAGTTAAAGTAATTATGTGTTTAATTTAGCTATTATATATTTTTTGGATAAGAGAAAAATGATAGAAATTTTGACAAAGTTAGTATGTAATTTCTGATACATTGACCACTAACCAAACACATACTTTTCTAAAAATAATATTTATATTTTTATAATATAAATAATCTTTCTAGTTTAAATAAATAAAAATAAAAAATTATTTATCAACAAAACTATTAACACCTAATAATTTTGGAATATCACTATTTTTATATGTTATAATTAACATAAAATACATAATATAGTAAAGCATTAATTAGATCATACACCAACTCTAACCATTGATAGAAAACAAATTGTACTTGAAGTTGAAATTTAGAATTTGTTGGAAAAGACCTAACTTTAGCTAAACATTTCCAACATAGGCATTCCTCAAATTGTGGATACATGGATAGCATGTGAAATGACAAATTTCATGATTACAGTTTCAAATATTGTACATAGTTTTTATCAATCACTACCATAGTAGGTTTCTTGCAAAGTATCCATTGTCTATTTATGAAGTCGATGGAGGAATAAATCTCCTAGCCAGATGATAAAGGTGAGATAGATATTGATTAAACAATCTAAATATGTTTGTCTTCATCATTGCCAATTATTATTAGTTTATTTGTCTACCATTAATGCTAGTTATTATTATAAAGATAGGCATACAACCACATAAATTATTAGCTTTTAAATTGCTACTTTTGCATTTTGTGCTTCTAGTTCCTTAACAACCTCCTCCTAAGCTACTTACCAACATGCATGCATAAAAGCATCTCCCATCTAATCGAAATGAAGATGATAAGCATATTTTTCCAATAATATCATTACTACTAAGTTTTCTTCAATTATGTAGTCAATAATGGCAAATAACCCCATTGCATTGTTTGATTACTTCTTTGGTAATAAAAACTATAGGTTCTTGAGAAACCAAAGAATCAAATTGAAATTGGTACTTTGGTTGCTTTGCTACTGATGGTCAATTGGTATTGTTCTAGCTAGTTCGTCATTATCACTCATTGCAATCTTGAAATAGGAATGGGGAATGAGACAATGAATGACAAGAAGTAGTGAGGAAGAGAAACCTTGGGATGTGTTACCCCATATATTGAATGAGAGGTAAAATTTTGATATTCATAACATGACAAGGTTTTTCATGGATGACATTTAGATGATGATGAACCTAAAATATACATGTTTTATCTTTAATTGAGATGTTGCATGGATCGTCTTACTTTATCATGGTGATGTGTGGGATTCTACACACTGGCTTGATGGTTTATATCGTGGATTATCTTGGTGCATGTTTCTCTCTTCATGGTTGCACTTGGTTCCCATATGGATAATGATAGCATGCCTTTGGTGCTTTTCTATTGGTGGATGGCCCATTTATTGGTGCCCTTTCTGTATTGCATGCATTTTCTTCATGTATTGACTTAATGGATGATGTTTGCACATTTGTCTCACATGACCAACCTTGGCATCATGGTATTTGAATATTTATATATGATGATTAGTCATGTCATTATTTTTATGTGATGAGATGTAATTGTTGTAGAAGAGTTGATCCAAGTGGCTCCCAAAACACTCAATGATTAAAGAGGGTTCAAGAAAGGCTCAAAAATCAAATTTCTTGGATTACCATGAAACCAGGGTCAAATTGAAGAGCTTGTCACAAGCTTTCCAATGACGCAAACAACATCTCAATTTGACATCATATGCAAAAGATATGACCAATCTTAGTTTTGGTCAAATAAGCCCCTTAGCTAAATTTCAGAGCGGCAACTAAATTTGGAAGCTCAACTAAATTTGGTGTAGTCACAAAATTTCGTGGAAATTAACAAGGCAACAATTTGGTGCTTTGTAGCGACGGTTTCCGGTGGTCAGAATTGGCGAAATTGTCGCTTACTTAATTTTTCCAGTGACCCCAAAATTTGAATTTCGTCCATATTTAAAAATAATAATGATAAAAAAAATAACCAAACAAAAACTAAAATTGGCCAACGGCCCAACAAAATAATATTGCCAACCACTCTGTTAGGAAGGCAAGCTTAAAAATTAATGCCAAGTTATTTTATTTAAACTCATATTTGCCACAAGGGAACGAGGGCACGGAACCCAATGCAGAGGTGGAACCTTGAGCGGGCACGGAAACGGATGAGTGGAACCCTAATGCAAGGGAATATGCAAGGAATCTAAAAGATTCTCTAAGGGCCGAATTTTGACATTTTCAAAACCAAACCGACTTTATACTCATTTTACTCAGTTTTTCGCAAGGAGCACAGTGGTGAAGTCATATTTGTCATCTGAGTAGTAGATCTTCAGTCAACTTGTAGAGAGGAATCTTTGTAGAACCATGAGGTATCTAAAAGATTCTCTAATGGCTAAATTTTGATAGTTTCAGAATCAGACTGAATTTATACTCATTTTACTCAGTTCTTCGCACGAAGCATATTGGTGAAGTCAGATTTTTCATCTTAACATCAGAATTCCAGTCAACCAGCGAGAAAGAATCTTTAGGGAATCTTTGAGATTCTTGAAGGTCCAAATTTTGACCGAAGCAGAAAGGGGTCTAGTTTATGGTCATTTTTCACAATTTTTCGCTACGAATTCAATGCTACAGTCCATTTTTTTAGTATAGGTGTGCATTTTCAGGGCATCCCTGGAAATGGAGGTATAAGGTGTCTTTGTACATGCATGTACTTTGATTCTTGCTGAAGATTAATGAAATATGCCTCCCCACATTGGGCAAAGCCCAAAGATGTAGCCCACATTAGGTGAACTCCATTATCAACCTATTGTTTCTTTGCTTCTCATGGTTGTTGTTTATTTCCACTTCATTTATGTATATGCATATTATGGTTACATGCTCTTTAAAATGCGATTTTGTATGCATCTTTGAAGTGAAAAGATCTGGATCAAGAGCGCACTAGTACTTGGCATGTCTATCTTGCTAATTTTGTTTGATGTAATAGGCAACCACATTCATAGGGTTCATGCCCCATTCCCCTCTTGCCAGATTCACTTCCTTCATACTACTTGTTGTTTTAATGAAGCGACATAAGATTTTGAGGTGAACTTGGTATGCTTTTGGAAATTATCTTTGAGGAGAATTTTACTTATCTTTCAACAAAAAATGACGTAGTTATGATTCTTTTAAAATATGTTGTGGGAAAAACTATGCTACATTTTGGCCTTTCATTTAAAGGCATCTTGCTATTTTGAGACTTGGTTCACACATAGGAGAGAGACTCATCTACTATTTTTGGAGGTTGTTATATGGTCAATTCCTCATCTAATGGAGGTACCCTTCTATCTAGCTCTATTCTTGGAGGTGGTTGCTAACTAACTCCATTATTTAACTATTTTTTTACTTGTCTATTAGAGTTAGTTAGGGCATTATTGTATTGTTTTCTTGGGGTATTTTATTGTAACCTCTTGGGGAAATTGTGGATCTCAACAACTCATTACTACTTTTAGTAAAAAAATTGTCGAGAGGGTTATCTTATTGTAATTCCTTGGAGGACTAATGGATTTAGGAAAATAAATACGTGTTTATCATAAAATTATATAAAGTTGAAACCTATATAAGGATTTACTCTCTCCATTTATGAGGTGTGAGTGAAAGAGGTCAAAAGTATTGGAATATAATTGTTTTATATCTATTTAATTTTTATGGAATGCATGTGAAACATTGTTACACACATGGTTGATATACTTTGTGCATGTTGGTATCTTTTTATTTCAAGTTTGGATTCTCAAACTCAATCTAGAAGCCATAGAGGAGTAACCTTGCTACTTTGGAACAGGTATTCATAAACCCTCTCTTACAGTTTTTCTTAAAGAGAAGAAATTCATTTCTTATATGTCATTTTGTGAGTGAACACATAGTTTTTATTTTCATATATAATAATTCTTCATTGATTTTGGATGTGGAGGTCACCATGGAGTCACTTCTAGAAATTTCTAGTATCTTGGCAACTAAAAATATTTTACTCTCTTTTTTAATGAATGGTTATAATATTGGATGTGCTTTCCCTAGTTTTTGTTTGAATGGTTTGAAACCTTCCTTGATCGGAATGACATGTTGTACAATTCTCACATCATAGGCTTCCAGATAATCATAATTCTATGTGAACAATTCTACATATTGTTTAGATAAGTTAATGTAGTCTCACCTATTTGTTGGTGAACAAGAAGTTCCAAGATTCGTATTTTTGGGGTTTTCAATAATACTTAATTTAATCAATTCATAGCTCATGGAATTGAAGTTAGTCTTGACATTTACAAATCCTCAAAATCTACTTTGCAGATCATACGATTTCTTTAAATTTATGACCTTATTTGGAATGGAATTATCCTTAACATCTTTATTTCTATCTTGGAAATTTTGTGGCAAATTTTGAGAGTTTTTTAACATAATATTGCATATTTGAAAGTGTATTCATTAGTTGAAAGCATGATAATCTCAAGTTAATATAAGTGAGGTGATAAGTAGTGAATGGATTTTTTTTTCTTGCCCAACAACTATCTTTGAATCACCAATTTTTTTTTAAGGATTTAACCTTTAAATTAATTACTTTCATTGGTCTTTGAATTAAAGCATCATATTCTACAGTCTTATTGGTGCATTCAAACTCAATTCTACATGAGAGGTGGTCCTTTTCCTATGGTGGATTAATCACACTACAACTAGATTTTTCACCTTCATGTGACTTAAATACATAAAATTACAAATTATAAATGTAAACATTTACATTCATGTTAGTTGAAGTACTACTACCTACATCTAATATGGTACAATTATCATTTTCATTAATTGAGTCAAATGAAAGAGTTTGAACTATTTGTTAGATTCCAAGCCTGTTGCAACACTTATGATTTCATGTTCCATAAAATAACTACCTAGAAAGTGATTCATTTATTGCATAATTTCTATTGCTACTAATCTTTCTTAATTGCTAGTTGATTTTATCTCTCAAATAGAACTTGTCAATGGCCAAAAATGACCGAAATCAACAATGGGAAGATCACTCGATCAGGACCCCAATTAAGCCCTTATCCATTTGGAATAGTGATTCTGACTCGTTCAAATGGGTCCAATTACCCTCTCACTCTTCCTTCTGACTTATGATGTCTCTAATTAATTATCAATAAGAAGAGTCAATCAAACTTACTGTAATAGTCGCAGGTCAAGTTTCCATGTAAATAAATGGACATTACAAAAGAAAAAATAAAGCCAAGGTCACGGGACACATATTCCAAGTTGAATGAGGGGAAAACATTACATTGGGATCCACTTGTGGTAAATTATTCATTATTGGCTATGGAAATTAGCATTAGCATTGGAGAAAGGCAAAAGGAAATAAATGGTAAATTATTTATTACATACTAGCAAGGAACGTGTAGCAAGGATACAAAATAAATAAAGGAAAATGAAATAAATTCCATGCAAGGGAAAATGAAAAAATATGAATGCAAGGGAAAATGAAGGAAAAAGAAAAGAAGATAAAAATAAATTGGAGAGAAAACGTTTCTAGGATTCTCTTGGAGGAAAAGGGAGGGAAAAAAGAGAGAGAGAAAGAACACTACAACAAGAGAGAGGAAAGCAAGGGAGCAAAAGAAAGACAAATGTAAGAGGCAAGCAAGGAAAGCAAGTGGCGGAAGAGGAGCTCGTGTGGCAACCAAGAGAATATTTGGACAACAACAAGCAAGGGTAGAAAATAACTGAGGATTTGGGCAACAACAAACATGTTTGATTATCTTGTTGGGATTTGAATGCATGGTTCATGCGTTGGTTTATTGGTCATTTTTGTTTTCATTAAAATGGGATTTTCTTGGGTTTACAATCATGTATAGCCTTGCCTTATGCCATTTCCTAGATAACCATGATGTAGTGGGTTCCCTATTTGGTTTCTGTTACTACAGTCCAGGATCGATTTTCGCAGGACATTAGGCAGTATCAAGCTTTCTGGAATTCGACCACTACAATATTGATCAGCAGGGAGTAAAACTCCTTTAGGATTAAAAAAAGTGTTTTAGACCATCCCAGGATGCTTGCAAGAGACTTAACCCATAATCTTTGGGACAATAAGCGGGTCGCAATGGTACCATTCACTTGTAAGCCCCCAATTTTCTGGTGGTCCCAAAAATATTTTCGACATGACTTCAAGTGACCCACGCCATTAGACTCCTGAGCTCACCCTATTTCCAAGAAGACTACTCTTAAGTAATTGATTGGGTGGTGTATGCTAGGTACCATATCTCAAGTTATGGCTTCTAAGAGGGTTGAACTCCTTGAAAAAAGGTTCGAAGAATTCCAGGACAATATTACCAAACAGATATCATGAGTAACATACCTTATAACAAAGCACATAGAAGGAGAATCCATCGATTACATTCGCTTCCATGGAAATCACCACCATTCCAACCATCGACACCCAAGTTGGACATGTACAAATTTGATGGCTCTAACCCTGCAGTATGGGTAACACAAATGGAACAATATTTCTCCCTTAATGGTATATGTGAAGATGAAATTAAACTACATGTGGTAGCCCTTTACTTAGACCAAGAGAGATGGAAATGGTGGCAGTGGCATAATAAATGTTATCCAAGGAGAGAAACTTGGAACATGTTCTCGAGAGCCATATGTGATCACTTTGACCAGGAATCTAATTTTTTGGGTCGTCACAATAATCTCCATTAAACGTGTACAATAAAGGACTACATTGCTTCCTTTGATAAATTGGCCATGAGAATTGATGGTCTAGGAGATGAATTCTACTTGGAGTGTTTCATCAGTGGCCTAAAAGAAGCCATCCAAGCCCATATCCGGATGCACCACCTAGCTACTTGGTTGGATGCATGCAACAAGGCCTTAGATGTGGAAATCGCCTTAAATGCTGAGTCCAATCATCCAAATTTCATTTCCAAGGCGCATCCCACCCAGGTTAGGGCCCCACCCAAACACTTAAGGTTCAAAAGGTGTCACCGGTAGAAATGGACGAAAGAAGAAAATAAGGATTGTGCTACTAATGTGATGACAAGTACTCCTCTAGACATAAATGCAAGGAACCAAAATTATTTCAAATTGATGCTACTGATAATAGCTCAGAAGAGGAAGCTCCATCCTTCGAGTTTCCCGAGGAAGAATCTAGGGAAACCCAAATTGAAAATGATCTCACAACTACACCAGATGAGCCGGTTATGTCACTACATGCCTTGGATGGCATTTCTTCACCTCAAACTCTCAAAATCTTAGGCTTTATTAAACATCGACTAATATTGGTATTGATTAATAGTGGAATCACTCATAACTTTATCCATAAGAGAGTCACAAAAGTTGTTCATTTCTTTGTGCAGGAGATATCTAATTTCCAAGTCCTTATCGTTGATGGGGGAACCATGAAATGTGAAGGCCGCTCTGAAAATGTTAAGCTTCAAATGGGAGACTATCACCTAAAGACCCACACGTTTGCTATTGGAATGGGTGGTTGCGACATTGTCTTAGGTGTTGAATGGCTTCACACACTAGGCCCTATCATAATGGATTTCTAGGAGTTCTATATGAACTTTAAGCAGAACAACCACATTCATACATTAAGGGGGCTCTAGGCAGGTGCTCATATTTTCATAAGCTCGCATTGAATGGAAAAGATTTTAAAAAAGGGCCATCATGGTGCAGTCACCTAATTTAATGCCATCCAAGCCATTGAATCCACTACTCCTCATATTCATCAGATACAACAGGTATTAGATCACCACCAGTGAGTCTTTGACAAACCTAAAGAGCTTCCACCCTTTAGGGGTGAACATTATCATAGAATCCCTTTGGTCCTGGGTGCCCAATTGCCTAGTGTCCACCCATATCAATATTCCTTTCCCCAAAAGAATGAACTTGAAAAAATCATCAAGGAACTCCTCGAAGCCAGTGTTATTCGTCCCAACATTAGTCCTTATTCATATCCAGTGGTCATGGTTCTAAAGAAGTATGGAGAATGGTGCATGTCTTCGAACTTTTGGGCCCTCAACAAGCTCATTATCAGGGAAAAAGTTCCTATTCTAGTTGTTGATGATCTTCTTGATGAACAACATGGTGCTCCATTCTTTACCAAGCTAGACCTCTGCTCAGACTATCACCAAATACGCATGAAGGAAGTAGACAGTCACAAGACTGCCTTCTGAATTCATGAAGGCCATTATGAATTCCTGGTCATGCCATTTGTTATTTGCAATGATCCATATACTTTTCAAAGACTCATGAACCATCTACTGAAACCATATAACTAAAAATTTGTCTTGGTCTTCTTCAATGACATTCTCATCTACAACATAACCTGGGACAAACATCTTTAGCATGTAGACTAGATATTACAACTGCTCTGAGATCACAAATTATTTTTCAAATTATCCAAGTGCACTTTTGGTGTGGAAGAAGTCGAGTATTTGGGACACTTTGTGGGTCGTGAAGGAGTGAGGGTTGATCCGCAAAAGATTCAGGTAATGCAAGATTGTCCCCAACCAAAAACCTTGAAGAGTTTGAGGGGATTCTTGGGTCTCATTGGCTACTATCACAAATTTGTCCACAATTATGGTCGCATTTCTAGACCCCTCACTAATATTCTCAAGAAAAAATCATTTCTTTGGACTGATACAACTTTGTAGGCCTTCTTGGCTCTCAAACATGCCATGTGCTCCATTCCCATATTGGCCCTACCAGACTTCACCAAACCTTTTTTGATTGAATGTGTTGCTTTCGGTATTGGTATTGCAGTTATATTAATGCAGGAAGGTATATCATTATCTTTCACCAGCCAATAAATCAGTGGCAAACATATGGGTCAGTCTACTTATGAGAAAGAAATGATGGCCATCTTACATGCAGTAGACACCTAGAGGCCATACTTGCTGGGGCAATGTTTACAAATCCATACATACCATCAAAGCCTAAAATATTTTCTGGAGCAATGTTTATCGTTGCCATAGCAAAATAAATGGCTTGCCAAAATTCTAGGATATGATTATGAGATAATTTATGAGAAAGAGCGTGACAATATAGTGGTTGATGCTTTATCGCGCTAATTTGAGGATGAGAGCACCTTGCTATGAATCCTCCGAAGGAATGGTTCTCCGACCCCTCTCTTTCACAACTCATTAATAAATTAAGAGAAGATCCTAATTCCTCAGCCTACTACTCTTGTAAGGATGTGATTCTTCACTATAAGGATCGAATAGTTATATCACCAACATCCACCCTCAAAACTCACAACTTGGACAAGCTGCACTCATCTCCAATTACAGGACATTTAGGCTTTCATAAGACTTATGCTCATGCACATCATTCTTTCTTTTGGACTAGCATGAAAAATGACATTCTTACTTTTGTAACTAAATGTAATGTGTGCCAATGCAAAAAAGGGGAAACAATCAAGTTATCGGGAACCTTAGAACCATTGTCACTCCCTGCCTTTGTTGGACGTATGTTTCCATGGATTTCATCACTGGTCTCCCAAAGTCAAGCAACAAATCAATCATCATGGTGGTTGTGGAAAAACTTTCTAAATATGCTCATTTTTGTGCTCTACCACACCCATTTACCCCCACTTTGGTGGCTCAAGTTTTCTTGGACCATATCTTCAAACTTGATGGCGTGCCAACTTCCATTGTGTTTGATCGTGACTCCACTTTCACAAGTAAATTTTGGCAAGAGATTTTCAAGCTACAAGGCACACAACTCCAACTAAGTACTGCCAATCATCCCCAAGTCGATGGTCAAATAAAAGCAATCAACAAATGTTTGGAGACATATCTAATGTGCTTCACTTCAAAAAAGTAGCATCAATGGGTATAGTGGCTACCTTTAGCTGAATGATGGTATAATACTAACTATCACGAAGCCACCAAGATGAATCCATATGAAGAAGTGTATGGCCAACTCCCAACTTCACCTATTTCTTATATCCCTAGATGTTTTAAAGTATTGGCGGTTGATCAACTCCTACAGAACCATGCTTCCATGATAGCTCATCTCAAATATAATCTACATCAAGCTCAGAACCGAATGAAGCAACATGAAGACCAACATCATTCCAAGCATGCATTTCAATAAGGGGATCAGGTATTCCTGCGACTCCAAGAAAAGGGCTACTAGAAACTAGCAAATTGGGCCTTATCAGATACTTCAGCACATAGGAGTAGTCACCTACAAACTAGCCTTGCCACCCAATTCAAAAATCCATTTGGTCTTCCATGTATCATGCCTTAAGAAAGTGGCGAGGAACAATTGCAGAGTTCAAACAAGTCTACCCGAATTGGATGAGGAAAACTGACTTTGGCTTCGACTGGAACAAGCCCTCAATACTCATGAAAGACATATGCAGGGCTGCATGATCAAGGAAGTCCTCATCAAGTGGAAAGACACCCCTCCAGAAGATGCGGCCTGGGAACCAACCATTATTCTTCACTAGTTTCAGCAGCTTCAACCTTGAAGACAAGGTTGCTTTTGATGGGGGAGGGCATGTTAGGGTCACACCCTAATCCCTTTATTTATGTAATAAGCCCAATATGTCGAGTCAGAGTCATAGTTAGTTAGAGAATCAATAAAGCCAGTATTAATAATTGTAAGTGGTTGCCCCGCATTAGAGAAAAGGGACCACAGTTAGTTGTAAATGGTCCATAGTTAATAAATAAAGTGGTTAACTTGTGTTATGCAAGGGACCACTACTATTTAGGGTTTTGTAGGTTTTAACCCCGTACAGAAATTACCTGCATACGAATTCTAAAACACAAAAAATAAACAATGCAAGAGCATAACACATAAAACACATATACACAGAGATTTCCCCTAGATCTCAAAACCGGGACTACCAGCTTGATTTTTAATTATGTTCCTTTCGATGTTATAATACATATTTATATATGTTGAAGCATCCAATACCATGGACCAAAAACCATCGCATCCAATACCATGGACCGAAAACCATTGCGTCCAAAAAACATGTGCAAAGATCATGCACAAAACCATAGGTGGGCGCCCAACCTAACACAAGGTCCAAAACCAAAATTTTCTAGGGCACCCCATAAAGTGGGGTTACAAGTACGCCTCAAACTCATTGTGACCCTCCCCCCCCACTACACAATCGGCGCAACGAACGGGGGCTCTGCCCCCCCTCTAACACCCCAGTGAACTACGTGGGCGAGTAGTGGAAAGAATATAACACAACCCAACATTCTCCCACTTGTTGTTTTCTTTCCATAGGGGGCCACAAGAGAGCTTAGTCATTTTTCCAGCCCTAAAATGCCCATTTTCTCTCTACACCAAGAGAACTTCTCAAAGCTCATAGATTTTGTCAATGCATCTGCAGTATTATTCAAAGTGTCCACCTTTACCAGCAACACTTTTTTGTCTTCTATCATATCCCTCTCAAAGTGATACTGAACATCAATGTGCTTTGTCTTTGAATGATATTTGGGGTTCTTTGCCAAGAAAATTGCACTTTGGCTGTCATAGTCTATCCTTATAGCTCCCTATACTAACCCCATACTTGAACACAATCTCTACAACCAAACTCCTTGCTTGCATGAGTGCCTGGCATGTATTCTGCCTCTGTAGTCGATAGTGCCACTACAGATTGCTTCTTACTCATCCAATTGACTACACCTCCAAATAGGTTAAACACATACCCACTTGTAGATCTTCTCTGATCCAAATCTCCAGCCCAGTTTGCATCAACAAAGCCATGAATATCCAACATTTTGTCTAATATTGATCTTCCTTGGTAGCACAAACCATAATCACTAGTGCCACGCAAATATCTGAAAACCCGCTTCACTGCTGTCCAATGCTCCTTCCTTGGTTCTGACATAAACCTAATCAATACTCCCACTGCATCTGCAATGTCTGGTCTAGTATAGACCATTACATACATCAAGCTACCAACTGCACTTGCATATGGAACACGGGACATGTCCTCTTCCTCTTCTTATGTCTTGGGACACTGTTCAACAGATAACCTGCAGCACCAAGATCTTTCATGTTGAATTTGGAGGACAACTGGGTCTTCAAATCCTGGATAATTTCTTTGTCATTTCCAACCAGCAACATATTATCCACATACAAGACCAAATAAATAACACGATCACCAATTAATTTAAAATACACACAGTGATCTTCTTTGCTTCTGGT
>APFE031683225.1:76537-140433 GCA_000404065.3 Pinus taeda
ATAGAAAATAAACAATGCGAGAGCATAACACATAAAACACATATACACAGAGATTTCCCCTGGATCCCAAAACCAGGACTACCAGCTTGATTTTTCATTATGTTCCTTTCAATGTTATAATACATAGTTATACATGCCGAAGCATCCAGTACCATGGACAGAAAACCATTGCGTCCAATACCATGGACCGAAAACCATCGCATCCAAAAAACATGTGCAAAAATCATGCACAAAACCATAGGTGAGTCTGCCCAACCTAACATAGGGTCCAAAACCAAAACTTTCCAGGGCACCCCATAAAGTGGGGTTACGGGTACACATAGAACCCCTTGTGACACCCCCCCCTACGCAATCGGCGCAACGAAGGGGGGCTCCGCCCCCCCTCTAACCCCCCAATTAACTATTGGGCTAGTCGTCGAAAAAATATAACACAACCTAATAGGTTTTGGATGTCATTTAGCTATAAATAGTCTTATTTAGTAAGGGAAATATCATTGGGACTTATTGTAATTGAGCTCTACTCTGCTAGAGGTTGCCCCCCCTGAAGAGTCAAGTGAACATTAAATCTATTTCTAAATAATAAAATACTTTGTAGTTTTTCTCATTTCATGCGATAATTTTGTGTTCTGGGCTATATTTCTTCGTATTTATGGTATTCTTGTATTTCTCGCAGGTCAAGAGCATAACGTTTGGGTGATCATTTGTTTATGAGTGTTGAAAAAAGTTGGACAAGTTGGCCCCACATCCTTAACTCGAAATTGGATGTTGGGTCATGCAAACTAACTCGCAGCTCATGTTACCTTGGTAAGTATGTTAAAGTGGGTAAATTGGGGTGGGGTATTATAAAGTGGTATCGGGGCAGCTTCACAGTATCAGACTTCGATGTAAATGCAGATTGTTATGCATGTATGCCAATTATATATATGTTTATCATGCATGAATGTTAGTTATTCTATTGTTATTGTTATGTACATGATTTTGTTACAATTTTATTCATGTATGAAATGATATTCTTGTGATCTTATTATTATCTATTGTATTAATCTAGATTGACCTATGTAGATGCAATAACCTCCCATAAGTAAATTGAGGTAATACTTTTGAGTATGCTTTTTATTTTATTTAATAGTGGTATGTTGCAGGAAATAGAAGGGCAGACATGAAGAGCATAATGGTTGAGTACAGTTCATAGGACTCTCCATAGAGGCCACAAGAGAACTTACTGAGATGGAAGAAATCAGTTGGGCAGCAGGGAGAGGGAGACTCTCCTGATTCGGTAGATACATTAATGATTTTGAAGGCAGAGAATATAAGTTGTAAAGAAGATAATGAGTAGTTGATTGAAGGATAGGAAAGGCTCATGAAAGCTCAAGAAAATCAAGCTAAGGTTAATGCAGTTATTCTTCAAATTCTTTCAAATTTAAAGAAGCATTGACAACTGGGGACCAGTCATGGAGACATATAGGAAGAAAAGACTAATGGTACAGATGGAAGTTGGTCTCAGAAAATCTATAGGATGGATAAGGATGGTACATTAAAGAGTGACAAACTCTTGGATACACCTGAGAGGATGGATAGTACACCTGGAGTTTAATCCAGCTCTACTTCTAGGAGACATCATTGCCATCACCACCAATATCATATGAGGACTGAGAAAGGGTATTTTCCAAAGGAATTCAAGAAATCCAATCCTCCTCCTTTTGATGGTGAGTTGACTAAATCTGAAAATGCAAAAGCATGACTTCTTGGAATGAGAAAATTTTTCATACTTCATGATTACTCAGAGAATATGAAAGCCACAACATAGTTAATTTCAATCTCAAAGGAAAAACATATATCTAGTGGGAAGATGTTAAGCATGTTAGGGGCATCAAGGAAAAGTAGTTGACCTGGGAAGAATTTGAAAGACTCTTTAGAAAGAAGTAACGGTCTAAGAGGTATTACGATGAAAAGGCCAAGGCATTCTATGAGCTCAAGATGGGTTGCATGTTAGACGAAGAGTATACAACCATATTTCTATATTTGTTGAGATATGTGCCCTATCTTAAGGATGAGAAGCCATGAGAAAGCAAAGATTCAAATGTTCATCAATGGGTTACCATTATCATTCAAATACTGGATTGAGTTTGATGAACCTCAATCATTGAAGGAAGTTATCAAAAAGTTGAAGCATTGTTATGAATAGTTAAAGCGCAAACTGGAGTTCAAGTGTGACTCAAAGGGTGGTGAGAAGACAAAAGGAAAATGGCCCAAGAAGTGAGGAGGATTTCAGGATGAAGGTGAGAAAGAAAATACGAAACCTCATAATAAGTTCAATGCAGTGGAGAAAGGACATGAGTCTCATCTTGTGGAGCAGTAGAATAAGGGCAGTGGCATAGAACCATTGAAATGTTAGATTTTTGGTAGAGATCATCACAAGAAGGATTGCCCATTGTATCAGGATGGCAGGCCCCAGATCTATAGTGCTCAGGAGGTGCAAATAGTTGCGGATGTAGGTTAGAGCATTCCATGGATTTATGCAGTGGGTGATAATGTAGGCAAACCACCAGGAATACATTATCGAGATGGAAGGTAAGATTTGTGATAAAGTTGTTTCTATTTTGATTGATATAGGATCAAATTATAGCTACATTTGTCTTAACCTAGTGGATCAGTACCGTTTGAATAAGGAAGTGCATGTAGAATATTGGTTGGTGTAGTTGGCTATAGGTACCAAGAGAAGAGTTCATGGTTGGGTGAAGTCTTGTGCATTGGATCTTAATGGCATGCTTACAACAACAAACCTGAATTTGTTTCCTTTGGGTGCATATAGTACGCTTTTAGGCATGGATTGGTTTTTTATTCACAAGACCAAGGTAGATTTCTATGAGAAGGCCATTGAGTGCCTAGATGAGGATGAAGAAAAGAGAGTCTTGCAGGAAGAGACGAAGCCTACATCAGTGAGGATGGATATATCCATGCAAGATAAGTGCAACCTTATGAAAGGTTGTTTATTATTTTCAGTTCATGTTTCCACTGACAAAGGGTTGGATGATGAGGATGGTGAAGTCTTAAAGAGGTATCATATCTTGCAACAGTTTTAGGATGTGTTTCTTGTAGAGATTCTAGAGCTTCCTCCTCACAGGGAGGTGGTTTTATCTATTGAGTTGATGCCATGAGCAGCACCAACATATAAGGCATTGTATAGGATGAGCACTCCCGAGTTGGTGGAATTGAAGTTGCAACTTAAAGAGATGCTTGATAAAGGATACATAAGGCCAAGTGTATATCCTTGGGGAGCACCAGTGTTGTTTGTAAAGAAGAAGGATTGTACTCTCATATTGTGCATTTATTACTAGTAGTTGAACAAGGTGACCATCAAGAACAGGTATCCATTTCCTCGATTGACAATTTGTTTGCTCAGCCAAATGGAGCTACAATATTTTCAAATATTGATCTGAAATCGGGATATCATCAGGCATGCATTAAAGAAGAAGAAATTTATAAGACTGAATTTCACACAAGGTATGGGCACTATGAATTTGTGGTAGTTCCCTTTGGTCTTACCAATGTTCCAATCACCTTCATGTGCATGGTGAACAATGTGTTTCACCCTTACCTAGATAATTTTGTTATAGTCTTTATTGATGATATGTTGGTTTAGTCGAATAACGAAAAAGAGCATGTAGAGCAGCTGGAAATATTGTTGAGATTGTTGAGAGAGAATAATTTGTATGCCAAGCTCAACAAGTGTAGTTTCTTTTAGACCCAGATTCATTACTTGGGACATGTTGTTTCCAAGGAGGGGATAGCAATGGATTTGGAAAATATTAAGGCTATCTTGGAATGGCCAGCTCTGAAGAATGTGAATGAGGTTAGATCATTTATGGGACTAATAGGTTATTACAGGAGGTTTATCAGGGATTTCTCTAAGATTCCCTATCCTATTACATCTTTGCAATGGACTGCTGAGTGAGTAGATAGCTTTGAACAATTGAAGCAATTGCTTACAAATGCTCTAGTTTTGAGGATTATAGATCCTGATAAGGATTTTGTGGTGTGTACAGATGCCTGCAAGGAATGACTTGGTGGAGTGATGTAGGAAGAGAAAGTGTTTTCTTGTGAATCATGGAAGTTGAATTGGCATGAGAATAATTGTGTGACTCGCGATCTTGAGTTGGAAGCTATCATTCATGCACTGAAGATGTGGCGATCATAATGGACTAAGTTACTCATTTGACCAACCCAACTTAAACACAATGCAAGCTAGATGGTTGGCTACTCTTAGTGAGTTTGACTTTGAAATCAGGTATATCAAATGCAAGGAGAATCAATTTGTGGATTCCTTTAATAAGAGAGTACAGTTGAATCATATTTTAGCTGTGAGCTCTTATGAGACATATTTAAGAGAGCGCATCTTACATGCAGGGCAACATGATGAAATTTACTAGCAACTAAAGTAGAGATTATAATAGAAAGGTGAGGGTGATAAGGATGAGGAGTATCACCTCACAACATATTCCTTAGTTATATTCAGAAGCAGGATCTATGTGAATGTGTGTAGTGAATTGAAGAAGCTTATCTTGAGAGAGTTTCATGTGAAGCCATATTCAAGCCACCCAAGATACTAGAATATGTTGGTAGCTATTAATAAGTTCTAGTATTGGCCTAGCTTGAAGAAAGAGGTGGTTGAGTTTGTTGCTAAGTTCTTGGACTATCAAAAGGTGAAATTTGAATGCAAACATCCAGCTGGTTTGTTGCAGCCTATTTTGATTCGGAATGGAAATGGGAGGTCATTTCCATGGATTTCATTACAGGATTTCCAAGGACATCAAGGTAGCATGATTCCATCATGGTGATGGTTGGAAGGTTGAGAAAATTAGCTCACTTCATTATGGTAAAGTCTACTAATTCAACTATTGAAGTGGCTCAAGTATTCACTAAGGAGATAGTGAGGTTGCATGGTGTTCCCAAGAGCATTATATCAGCTAGAGATGCCAAGTTCACTTCTATGTTTTGGAAGGAGTTTTTGTAGACTTGGGGAAAACGTTAGCCTTCAATACAACTTATCATCCATAGATATATGGACATATAGAGAGAATCAACAAGATCCTTGAGGATATGTTGAGGATGTATGTCATGCATTAGCGAAGGGAGTAGGAGGAGTATATTCCACTGGGATTTTGCTTATAACAATGGGTATAAGTAATCCTTGAGGATGAGTCCATTTGAGGCTATATATGGAAGGATTAATAATACTCCTATCATCTGGAGTTATCTAGTGTGTAGGGTGTTTATTGGATCAGAGATGTTGAAGGAGATGGAGCAAGATTGCAGGATATCAAGAAGAATTTGAAGGAAACACAGGAAAGGTAGAAGAGCTATGCGGATCAACACAGAGTATTCAAGGAGTTATAGGTTAGAGATCATGTGCACATGCATATAAAGCCCAATAGTAGACTTTGATTGTTTGTTTCTAAGATAGCCACCCATCTTAGTGGAATAGCAGCATCCGAGTGGACACTATTCCCGGATAACAGGTAGGTATCCAACATCAAGTGTAAGCTTGTTACATGGTGCTTAACCAATCCAAATATAGTCCAATCATCCAGATAAACCTCCAGGAAATTGTGGATATATTCCTTAAATGCTGCAACAACTATGCACGAAAAGATGGATGGCGTGTTATTCAATCCAAATGGCATAACAGTGTATTCAAAGCAGGCCCACTTAGTTGCAAAGGTTGTCTTACTACTATCTTCCAACGCGATTTTGATCTGGTGGTACCCTGAAAATCCGTTAGTGAAAGAATATGCTTCTTGCCCACCGACAATTTCCAATACTTCATCTGTGAATGGAGTTGGGAATGTATCATGCACACATGCGTCATTCAATTTTCTGAGGTCCATGCATATTCTTATCTCGCCCTTCTACTTATTTTCCTACACTACCATAGGGATTACCAATCGGATTCTTCCACTGGCTCAATGATTCCAGTTGTGAGCATCTTGTCTAGTTCTACGTGGACCTTCTCTTTCTACTTCAGGTTCAAGCAGTAAGGCCTCTGCTTAATTGGCTTTGCTTTGGGCTTTAATGTGATCCTCATCATTCCTAAATCTCCTATGATTCCTTTTAAGTTTGTTATCTTGGTCGGGAATAGGTCCTGGTACTCACAGAGTAACTCAATGACCTTATCCACCATCGTGTCATCCCAGTAGTCGTCGAGCGTTGCATACATAGGTTCAGCTTCAATACCAATGTTTACCTACTTTGTCTTTACCGGCACGGTTATGTAAGGATCTTGAATCAATGGTCCTTGAACCTTGCGATGGCCTTCAGTTTCTGGAATGTTAACTTTTCGCGGATTCTCATCATCTTCTTTAGTATTTACATTATAACACTCCAGCGCGCAGCTCAGCTAAGTAGCCCATTCAGGCTGAATAAATTCTATTGGCTTTTGGGGTATCTTAAAGATAGCTGCTTTTACTGCTTATAGTGCATCATCAACAATGTCCCACCAACGATCCTCAAATGTGAAGGTTAATAGGAACCCTTCGTGCAAGATATCCCATTCACTTGTCCCATGGCAAAGCTCTGTCTCTATATACAGGTTCATGGGTATAATATCTATGGTAAGATAGAATAGGTGCACCCACTCAGGTTATGGCTCTTCCCCACAGACCTTTGTCCACTTGGCGAGGTGTGCACATGGATCATCTCATTCATCATACTTGTCTGTTAGTTGCATCTGAGGCTTTCCAAAATGCATGCACATTATTCTCTTGCATTTGCGCCAGTCCTCAAAGCTTTCTTGGTGTGTACCCCACCACCTCATGAACGTAATGCATAGTGCCCATTTCAAAGCTTCAAAACATTTCTGTTCCAGCACCTCTCTTTCAAATTTGTTCAGGAAGTCATCTACCTTGCTTAACCCATCATACATAGGCATATCCCTTACTTTCATTGATACATAGCGCAGCGATCTTGTCATCATGTTGTAGTTCAGCGTGGTTACCTCGTGTAACTGGTTCTGCCATCTCTCTATCTCTTCATCCAAATCCAACATACAAGAGCTTTCGTGCTCCCATGAGATTCGTCCATCCATGGTGGTATTTACCCAATCTTGCTCTCACGTGGTTATCTTGTAGATGTAATCTAAGTCATCGTCGCTTTCATAGTCACGCACTGGCTCCATGTAGCATGATCCTTCTATAGGGTCCAAAGCTACAACTACACGCAAAGACTTTTTCTCAAAAATCATCTTGCGCTTCTTCAAATTTATCACCCCATTCATGTCAGTGGCTCAATCTATTCCTAATAGTGCAGCGTAGGGATTGTTGTCACCAACAATCTTTATCACTTCAAAATCTGCTAGCGTGCTTGCTCCTTCAATATCCATGGCGATTCCCTGCAATCTTCCCATAGGTAGGATCTTTTGTTGGTTTTCCATTCACAGTTGGATAGGAGACCATTACAGCGTAATCCTTCCCATGCGCTCCCGTGTCTGCTTCGGCAGAACGTTCACGTTCGATCCTAAATCCAGAATCACTTGGTCCATCTCATATTCTCCAATCTACACAGTCAATCTCATTTCCCTTCCCATCCTCGTCGCATGCTTTCCAATCTTCCAGACTATGCGGGGTTCTCCTGATGCAATCCCAGTGCATCTATTTATGAGTTCCTACAATCCATTTACATCCTTGTTGTCATGCAGTAGCTTCATGCATGTTTCTAGGAACATTGTGAGCATTGATGGGTCCATTTTTGGCTTTGGTCTGTTTTTGCTTCTTGAAGTGGAGGCATTAACGAAGCTCTTCCTAGCTTCCATGAAGGTTTCCTTGGCGTGCTACAAATCAAACTTTGGTTCTTTCATCGGAGCCTTGCGAACCGAAGTACTATCTTCAAGCTACTTGCCTTTATCAACGTCAGTCATTATCCCACTTTGGGGCACAATGTTTAAGTTAGGGTCTTCCTCACGCAACTCAGACCTCATCATTTGCAAGTTCTGAGTCGGGGGAGGTTTGAGCACTCCCTTGTCGTGTAGCCATGCTATTAGTGTGGGACAGTCCTCTGTCTCATGATCAAACAATGTACAATACAAGCATGATGGATGAGTCAGATTCACACAATCACGGGCATAATGTCCTGGCCCCTCGCAATTGTAACATATCAGCTATATGCAACCTCTTCCAGGTCCTCCTCCACCTCAGCCTTGTCCATTCCCATGAAATCCAGTTTGTGCCACCCCTGTGTTCTCGTCAAGGGGCCGCATTTCGGCCTGAACGTTGTAGGTGGGAGTCCTAACCATCATCAGTTCATAGCTTCTACAGATGCACTCATCATGTCCCACTGATCTACTTTCATTACAGAATGACTATTGTTAATCTGCATGTACTTCTGCAATAAATGGCAGTTGTCTATAGCATGCTTTCCTCTTATTTGACAAATCATGCACCATAATGCAGGCACCGCGCTATGTCCTGCTTGGGCCTCTGGTCTTAATGGCATCAGTCCTCCTCCCGCGAGGTAATTCGTGAATAGTGGGCAGTGGTCCTTGTCATGACCCTGACCCTTACATTTAACACACCATACCTCGTCACACACTTCGTCGGGGTTTCATGCAGCCTCATCACGATCTCCAAGGCCTCTACTTGAGTTGTTAGCCTCTATTGTGATAACACGTTCCTTAAATGTGGCGTTAGCGATGCTACAAACCATTCGCGGTGTTGTCCATCCGTCAAAGTCATATTAGCTTCGTGAATTGCGCACTTCAGTCTCTGATCCAACTCCGAAGGAGTCTCACCTGGTAGCATCATGATCTCCTTGAACCCAATGATCGACTACACCTCTAACTTTGGTCAACTAATTTCTTTGTTCAACACAATTTGGATATCCACGATCCCTGCAATCAAATTATCATTAGAATGCTTAATATACCAGGTCAACGCATGATCTTGCAGAGCACTAACCAGTGTTTCCTTCTTTATATTGTCATCTGTAACTCCCAGTGCTTCCCATACAACTTTAATTACGAACCAAAACTAGTTCGAATCTTCATTTCCTACTCCCTTGAACACTGGCAACTTTATTGCACTTGCCATAATGACTCGCGGTGGTGACAGAGGTGGTATGGGTGCAGATGGGGGTGAAGACGGTGAAACTGGAGGTGTGGGTGGGGGTGGTATGCACGGAATCCTCTGCCTTATCAAATTGATCGTACTTCTTGGTGAGACCATCGCAAGCTCTTCTCGTCCCCTTGTAGAGGTGAAATCAAGCGGCTAGTTTCTAGTTCTGCACTACCTTCATTTCTGTAAATTCTCCCACTTCACACAGCTCCAAACATCAATGTATTCACATAATCCACTTTTCACATAGTAGCATTTTAATCCAATTGTTGAAAGACTTAATGTACTTACCTCGTGGTCCTTTGAGGAAGCATCGCTCTGCCTCGCTATAGCTAACTGAAGTATCTACCGTGAACTCAGTAATGAATCCTCCTATAATTCAATCAAGCCAGTGATCAACAACATGTGCAATCTTATCCTCTGATGCTTCCAATCTGCGCACCAACTCTGAGGTCCACACAATAGGACTGTCGAGCTTGCACCTTCCTTGGCTATCTGCTAGCTTCACAATCCACTCGAATAGCTTAGTAGGGAAAGATGTGAAGAAAATTTCGTGGATCTCTATGTACAGGTAGCAGTCTAACCACTCTTCTTTTGATAGTCGCGGATTCTTGGTCTCCTGTGCCACGAACTTGTGAATTCTCATGTCCAACCATCCTTCAATTTATTTCTTAATTGGATTCTAATGATACAACATGAGACATCTCTATGCAGATTCCGATCCCAGCAACAAAACCATTTGTTGGCTAGTTGGGGCCTGACCCAAGTTCAGAGTTAATTAGCCAAAAAAATCCCTGTACTACTAGCCTTTTCGGCAACAGTCCGCTGAGCACGAACTGAGGTCTCACCCGAAGTAGTATGGGGGGATACTGGAAGTAGGTTTCCACACCCTTGAGATGTCTGAGGGGTTGATTTGGTCCAACTATGAATAGCTTCACGCAAGTTACTTAGCACAATTCCCTGGCCTACGAGGCCTTCACTCCCTGATATATTTTCCTTTGCACAACCCTAACCAGAAGATGTGGGCCTTCGCGCTGCTGGAGCAAGGATCTACACTATTTCACCAAGTCACACCATAGATCTTACTTATCTTCTTATAACAGTTAGTTATCTTCGCATAAATAGATACCTTGTATTATATTCACTTACTCAACACATTTATATAAGTTCGCATAGTAAATAAACAATAAGCTGGCAATTCATACCCAATAATGCATAAGACAGGAAAATATACACAAAAATATGGTAAAACTTCTCTTTATTAATGCTTCCAATGGTTACAGAATCAACCTGCCCTGCGCACTCATCTGCAGGGGTCCACGCACTCAACTGCGGACTACTAGACCTCTGCGCACTCAGCTACAGAGTCTTCTCCTATTCTACAACCCAAAGACACAACTCTTTGATTCTTCAATTTTTAGACCATTCAATCCTGTTTTACACTTAGAGCCTCTCAAATTACACTACATTTACAAAAGTAAGGGCGGACAACCCTATGACTTTATTACAGCTTCGCGCCCCATGCCCTCAAATTGCGGAGTCTTTACAATGGACTTTGTCAAAACTTGGCTTTAAGCCCCAAAACTTTCCTTGGGGGGATCCCATGCCCAACAACTAGGTTTCATATGCTCTTAGTAGGAGAGTACAGGTGAATCATATTTCAATAGATTTAAGAGAGTGGATCTTACATGGAGGGAAACATGCTGAGAGGTACCAACAACTGAAGTAGATATTACAATGACAAGGTGAGGGTGATAAGGATGAGGAGTATCACCTCATAGTAAATGGCTTGGTTAGATTCAGGAGCAATATCTATGTGCGTGATTATAGTGAATTGAAGAAGCTTATCTTGAGAGATTTTCATGTCAAGCCATATTTAGGCCACTGCGGATACTGGAAAACTTTGACAGTTATTAATAAGTTCTACTATTGGCCTGACTTGAAATAAGAGTTTGTTGAGTTTATTACAAAGTTCTTGGACTATACATAGGTGAAAGTTGAATGAAATCTGTTGGAAACTGGATAGTGGAAACTATTAATCTTCTTTTTCTTAACCTTGATATTTGATTTTGAATCTTATTTATCTTTTTTATGTTCTTTGGTTAGATCTTTTCATCAAACAATATTTAGAAGTGTAGTAACAATAATAGAGGACACATCTATCAGGCTCTCATCCAAGGTAAAACCCCTCCAAGGGGAAGACCAAGAAACTCTTCTCTTCTTAGAATCTGCCTCAAATGATACAAATAACCAAATCCTAAATCAAGTCCTTCTCCTAGCACCAAGTCATCCCTTGCTTAAGTACTTCCTTGATTTTGCACTAATGAGATTCAATGCTACAACTTCGACCTGCCAACTTAAATACTACAACTCATCCTACAATTTTGGTCTTGCAACTTCTTTGGAAACCCTAATCCATCCTCCTTCTGAGACATTCCTAGATCAAGGCAACTCTCCCAAGGTCAATGAGGTCAATATAGGGTTTTCTCCCTTCTAGCTACAAGATTCTACGCTTTTTTCTACTACAACTCGGACCTGCAATTTTGGCCTCCTTCTACAACACCAGAAACCCTAAATCTTCACACATGTGAGATAGATAGAGCCCAGAAAGAATATATTCCATCCTTTTTCCTTCTCCCAAACCCATGCTTTTCTTCTTCCTACTTCCCAACACAGATTGAACTCCTTGATAGATCGAACTTGTGAAGTGAGTGTGTCCAAATGAGGTTGGATTTCTTCTTTATATAGCCTTCTCAAGGGGTCAAATTCCCTCCTTTAGGCCGATTTGATGTTCCTAGGGCCAAATTGTACTTTAGAGCTTCCAAGACTTTATTGACTAAAAAATAATTCTTTTTACAAATATATTTTTTTCTGTAAGGGTCTTATAAACATGATGTTGACTCCTTTGAGTCATGACAATAAATCCTAAGACCTAAAAACCCTAGAAGCACAAAGAACATGATTTTACCTAGAAGAGCTTCAATAATGAGTGTGAAACCCACACTTTAATAATAATTAATTTTCTTTTTCTTTTCTTGTTTGTTACATAGGATACATGTGAAATGATACATAAGAAGAGTCGGATTGATAAACCATATTGTAAGCATCATCATTATGACCAGCACTATCTCTAAGGCCTAACTAGATAAGCTCTTCTTTAATCAATAGAATTATGTTGGGAGGCTTTACACGTGATACCACACTACCTCTACTACGTACATACCACATCTGAACATCTACAAGGTATGTCCTTTTAGGACTATTCTTATCTTGGATCTCCAATTTTGAGTCCTCAAAGAATATCGGTCCTCTTCAATCACTCTTCTCTTGGATACCTGTCACATCCTCAAAGTGTGTCGATACATTTCCTTTCTTAGATGTTATATCCTCAAGGAAACCATAGATGCTTATCGAGTCCTCTATCATTCTCTCTTCATCACCTAAAAAGGAGAACGCAGATATAATGTCCAACATCACTCCCTCTAGACCAGAAAGGACATCCTATTCTCCTTTAATGTTGAGAATATAAACTTTCCCCTATACAAGGAGAATCCTTTAATCCCTTTTAAAATAAGAGGAGATATAAACCTACTTTCTATTTTGGAAGTCACCATCACAAGCCTTACAACTTGTCTCCATAAGAGTATAAGATACCAATTCTCCATAACTGCTCAAATCCCTCTTTCCTTTGCATCATCGAGCTTTCTTTCTTTCTAGGTATTAGAGAGCCACATTTTCTTTTCAATATTGTGACAGGTTTTAGGTCACCTTTCCTACTCATCACTTTCATCTTCAACATGAAGGCATTGTACTGTGCCTTCCTAAACTTCAAGTTGGTCATGGCTTCCTGATGAAAGCAATCTTCTTTGACCTTTAGGTTATCTTCTCGCACAACTACCTTTCAATCCCAAGATGGGCACATCTTGACTTCATAGTTGCCAAGAATTAGATATTGAGCTTCCCTTGATAATATTCATACATTTTTATCCATATAGTTGAACTTGCCTCAACTATCATCATGTATCTCTACAAAATTCTACCAGATAACAAAATAATATGTTAACCAGATAACCAACAATAATTAAAATCAAACTTACCTCATCATAATGACCTTCTCGTTCCATTAACATCTTCATGGTACATCTCCATATGAATCTTCCTTTATGCATCAGAGTGCCCAAGGATTGAACTTGATTACCAAGTTACAATTTTTTCTTTTGAAGATTATACTAGATGTTAATCATTATCTATATATATATTCTAGAGAAACTCTTAAATTATTTATACATCCTTAAGTAAGTCAAATCTTATTCTTTTCAACCATCATATATCCATATACCTAAGCATATTTTATGACCAACTTTCTTTCCACAAGATTCTATATGAATCTTATCCAAAGTTTTATATCTAGCATGTATTCCTATGCTTTCATCTGATTATCTAGCTATCCATATATCTCACCAAGAGCCAGCATCTTGACCCATTGCATTATTTCATCCATTTACCAGTATTGATTCCACATTACATGGAATGTCTACTAACCTTTATTATAGTTCTTATTTCAATAACCTTATGTAATTATGGTTCTTCCAAGATCATGATGATCCACCTTAGAAATATGACTTCCTCTGACATAATCATCAGAGTGTCCAAGGATTGAACTTGATTACCAAGTTACAAATTTTTCTTTCGAAGATTATACTAGATATTAATCATTATATATATATATATATATATTATATATATATATTATATATCTATATATATATATAATATATATATATATATATATATATATATATATATATATATATATATATATATATATAGATAAACTCTTAAATTATTTATGCATCCTTAAGTAAGTCAAATCTTATTCTTTTGAACCATCATATATCCATATACCTAAGCATATTTTATGACCAACTTTCTTTCCACAAGATTCTATATGAATCTTATCCAAATTTTTATATCCAACATGTATTCCAATGCTTTCATCTGATTATCTAGCTATCCATATATCTCACAAAGAGCCCGCATCCTAGTCCATTGCATTCTTTCATCCATTTACCAATATTGATTCCACATTACATGGAGTTTCTACTAACCTTTATTATAGTGATTCTTTCAAGAACCTTTCGTAATTATGGTTCTTCCAAGATCATGATGATCCACCTATGAAATATGACTTCCTCTAACATAATGCTAGATAATGCCTAGATGAGCAACATGCAAAATAGTATGTCTATCCATCTATCTAGATGATCTCTATAAAGCAACTTAATCATGTAAATTATAGACATGCTACTATCATATGCTTCTTTCTATGATTCAAAACATACTTTCCTAAAAGAAGATTAATCAATATAAAGAACATGATAGTCAATGAACCTTCTTCAATAGTAAATATCCTTCACTTCTTCCTTCTTTCCTTCTTCGCAAGTTCTCCCACTTCCTCAACTACATGAGCTTCATTCCTTTCATGTCTCTTATTGTTTTCTAGGCTTGTACATTCCATCTTAGTGTCTAAACTTATTGCACTTAAAGAATTTAAACTTGGACATGTCTTTCTTCTTTCACTTACTAAAATTTCCCTTCTTCATCTTCTTGACTCCGAATAGAAAGCCTTGATATTTCTCATCCGATCCAATATCAACTTTGACCTGGATCCTTGATTCTTCCAATATTCATTGATCCCACAACTCATAAAAGTGATTCGAGTCATTCTTGGAGTAGATGCTTGTAGCAAAGCTACTCCATTCTAGCGGAAATGCATTTAGTACACATACAGTTACTTTTGAATTAGTAATTGGTTCCCAAAATCCTTGTGTATGGTCTCTTAGTTGAGAGACTCTAATGAGAAAGGATGCCACATCCTCATCCTTTGATTTCTTCATTCTATATAATTTTTTTCCGCAAAGACATATTTTGTCATGTTGTACTTACAAAGTACAAATTAACTAGTTTTTCATACATGGCCTTGGAAGTATTCATGTTTTCAACAAATGGAATAAGAGAATCCTTAATTGATTCAATTATGATCCTTTGAGCTCTCACTTCTCATTTCTTGTACTTTTCTAGTTCTTATGTCTTGTCCTTGATGGGTTGAGTGATTTTCTTAGTAACATATTCCATTACTTCTTGTTATATGAGTATCAAGTCAATTATTTTATTCCATGGTAGATAGTTTGATGCCCCAACGATCTTATTACTCTCCTTGCAGAAAGAACCCATATGACTTGAAAAGTGAGACATGATGTAAAAATATTATACTTACTTGAGATCAAACTTCTTCTTGATGATGTCTTCAATCTTCTAAATGCCTTGAATATCTTTGAAGCATCTTCAATAATGATCAAATTCTGAATTCCCTTAGTGCTTCCTTCAAAGATGCCTTCCAAATAAATCTTATTCTAGAGAGAGATCATCACTCTTCTTGAATTATTTCTCTCAGATCTTCCTTTGACGCAAGCTTCATGTAAACTTAACCTCTTTTAATGTAGAAACTCTCCCTCTAGGTCTTCTACCAATGAGCCTTCTTCTTCATCCTTTTATTTAGAGTTTCCTTTTGCCTTGCACTTGACAAAAAATTCCTAGTATCCTTTCAGTTCCTTCCTTGATCACCTTAGCTTTAATACCATGTTGGAAAATGGATAGTGAAAACTATTAATCTTATTTTCCTTAACCTTGATATTTGCGTGTGAATCTTATTTATCTTCTTTATGTTATTTAGTTCGATATTTTCATCAAACAATATCAAGAATAATAATAGCAACAATAGAGGACACCGATATTAGGCTCTTAGGTAGGGAAAAACCCCTCCAAGAGGAAAACTTGTAAACTCTTCTCTTCTTAGAATCTGCTTCAAGTGAGATACAAAGACCTAAACCCCATACCAAGTCCTTCTGCTAGTACCAATCCATCCCTTGCTCAAGTTTTTCCCTTATTCTACACCAACCAGCTTCAATACTACAACTTCGACCTGCTAGCTTTAATACTTCAACTTGTCCTGCAACTTCAACCAATTTCAATCTTGTAGCTTCGCTCAAAATTCTAGTCTAGCTTCCTTCTGATACCTTCCTAGAGCGTGACATATCTCCCATGTTCAACAAGGTCAATATAGGTTTTCTCCCTTCCAAATAAAAAGATTTTGCACTTTGTTCTACTTCAACTCGAACCTGTAATTTCGATCTCCTTTTGCAACACCAAAAACCTTAGATATTCGCACATGTGAGAGATAGAGACCATAAGCAAGATATCTCATCCTTCTTCCTTCTCCTAGAACTTCGCTCTTCTTCTTCCTTCTCCCCATCTTCAAATCAAACTCGTTCTTGATATATCAAACTTGTGAAGTGAGTGTGTCCAAATGAGGTCAAACTACTTCTTTATATAACCTTCTCAAGGGGTCAAATTCCCTCCTTTAGGCTGACTTAATGTTCCTAGGCCCGACTTATATTTTTGGATATTCCACAATTTTCTAGACTAAAAAAATAATTCTTTTTACAAATGTATTTTCTCAGAAGGGCCTTATAAACATGATGTTGACTGCTTTGACTCATGAAAATCAATCCTAAGACCTAACAAACCCTAGAAGCATGAAGAACATGATCTCACCTAGAAGGCCATCAATAATGAGCATGAAACCCATGCTTTAATAATAATAATAACTTTTCTTTTTCTTTGCTTGTTTTTTACATAGGAAACATATTAAAATGAGCACAATAATTATGAAAATAGTAACTAGTTACATTTCTCAACACCAGCATCCAGTTGGTTTGTTACAGCCTATTCTGATTCCAAAATGGAAATGGGAGGTCATTTCCATGGATTCCATTTAAATATTTCCAAGGACATCAAGGCAACATGATTCCATAATGGTGGTGGTTGATAGGTTGAGAAAGGTAGCTCACTTCATTGTGGTAAAGTCTACTAATTAGCTAGTAAAGTGGCTCAAGTCTTCATTAAGGAGATAGTGAGGTTGCATGGAGTTCCCAAGAGGATTATATCAAATAGATATGCCAAGTTCACTTCCAGGTTTTGGAAGGAGTTGTTTGAAAACTTGTGGACAAATTTAGCCTTCAATACAACTTGTCATTTGTAGGCATATGGACAGACAATGAGAATCAACAGGATCCTTGACGACATGTTAAGGATGTATTACATGCATCAATAAAGGAAGTGGGAGGAGTATCTTCCACTGGTGGAGTTTTATTATAACAATGGGTATCAATAATCCTTCAAGATAAGTCCATTTGAGGCTCTCTATGGGAGGAATTGTAATACTCCTATCAACTGGAGTGATCCGGTGAGCAGGGTGTTGATTCAGACAAATATGTTGAAAGAGATGGAGCAAGAGATGCAGGTTATCAAGAATAATTTGAAGGTAGCACATGACAAGCATAAGAGCTATGTGTATCAACATAGAGTATTCAAGGAGTTTCAGGTTAGAGAGCATGTGTACTTGCATATCAATACCAAGAAGATCTCCTTGACGATTGGATTGTGTACCAAGTTGGCACCTCAATATTGTGGGCCTTTTGAGATCCTTCAGAGGATTGTATTGGTGGCATAGTGACTTGTTTTACCTCCATAAATGAAAATCCATGATGTTTTTCATGTTTCTCTACTTTATAATATATCTATATAATAAAATATATATATATATATAAATATAATATATATATAATAATATATATATATATATATATATATATATTTGGGATGTTGATCATGTTATTGATTGGTTTGTAATGTAGGTGGAACTAGAAGGAGAATTCTAGCTAGAACCTCAATGTATCCTACAGAAAAAGAAGCTCATGCTCCAGAACTGAGCAATAGAGCAAGTTAAAATACAATGGAAGTACTTTGGGCCTAATGAAACTACATGGGACATGGTGGATTAGATGCAGACATTATATCCTTGTTTATTTTTTGTTTGAAGCAAATTTGCTTAGGTGTCTATGTGTGTGTGTGTGTCATTGTAAATATTGCATCGAGCTGTGTTTATTGTAGAAATTTGATAGAAATTGTAACTGCTCAAGAAAACAAACTGAAATCAAGAAACACAAATTCTACTCCATTAATTTATGGAATGAAAATTACAATTTAGAACAACATGCATAGACATGCAACAAGCAAAACCATTATAACAACCCTGGTGAAAATTCCATGTAATAAGAGTAAATAAAGGGAAAATAATAACCACAGATGATTGGACACTTATTCCAAGTTGAATGTTGGGCAAAATCCTAGTGATGGGGATCACTTTTAATTGTTTATGGCTAAGGAAATTGGAAAAGGCAATGGCTAAGGCTTTGGAAAGGAAAATTGGAATTTTTGGCACAATTATTTATGAAAATAATGGAAATTAGGAGAAAAGGGAGGTGAAAGGTCACAGGTTGCATGTGAGGAGGAAATTGAAGGAAAATAATGGAAAATAAAGAAAATAGAGGCCACATTCATAAAAATGCTTCAGAGGATCAATTGGTAACCTTTGGCCAATTCAATTTTGGAGCTATCTAATTATTCTCTCTCTCTCTCATACTCTTGGAGACTTAGAGTTTTCTTGGAGCACTCTTGGTGGGCATGGCATACTTGGATTTTTGGAGAAAGAAGGCAAAGGAAGAGAAAAAAAGTGCAAGAAGGCATTGGGATCAACAACTACATCAGATTTTCTTGTAGTTACTGAGTTTCATGTATGTTTCCTCACTAATTTTGGCATCCATGGCACATGCATGTGGTTTCTTGGTTGTGATCTATCATTGGCATGGAGGATTGCCTCGATTGACAGTGGATTTCTTAGCCTTCCCATTTCGTAGATAGCCATGGTGATTGTGGGTTTACTTTCAATGTTTGTTTTTGATTGGTTCTCATGTTTCCTTAGCTTGGGTTGAGTTATTAGTTCCTGGAAGCCTTGGTTGGACAAATTCTTTGGAAGCCTTGTAACAGCTTGGGTTAAGTTACTAGTCCTGGAAGCCTTGGTTGGAACGAACGCTCAAGCTCTGAAAGGCTTGGATGGAGACCAATCTGATGATGGTTTTGTGATGTTTGACTGTGAGGTGGAATCATTGTTTGATGGGTTTAGGTGGATGGCCTCTGGAAACCCTAGATGAGTTTTGATTCATGTGTTCTATGATATCACATATTCATGCTTGGAATATGGCATGAGGGTGAATAGCCGAAGAGACATTTGGCTCATCCATTCTACAGTTGGGTGGAATGTGGAAGTCCCATCCGAGGTTTGGAATTTGCATCATTAATGAAAGGTTATTTCTCCTTGTATTTCTATGAGAATTCTGATGGATTGTATGTGGTCCATAAGATTATACTTTCATGTGTATTTCGGCTACTCTTATGCTGGTTATGTATGTGTTTTATGACAACAGCCATGTGTGGCTCTCATCATGTTTTACTTGTAATTGAATGATCAATGTATCTATGACCTAATGGATGGAATGGCAGTTGATTTGTTGAGGCATCAATGGTTCTTATCGATTCTTATCTAAGTATGAGACCCCTATGCTCAAAACTGTGAACTACACATGTAGATTACATATTTGTAATATGTTTTATGAAATTCCTGTCATGGCTAGTAAGGGTCCAGTAAAGGTTTTGAACAAGTATTTGCTTTAATATTGTCATTTCCATGTTATTTTACTAATTTGAAGAGATGGTTCATTTCTAGACAGTGACCTGGGCTCTAGGCCTGATAAAGTGGCTCAAATCTCAGTGTCGTTGGCATAGCATTGATAATTTTGGTCTCAGGTCGCTGGCAGGAAAGCCTATGAGAGTGACTTTGGGTTGCTGGCCACATTCATGCCTATAGCATGGGAGCGAATGAGCCTTAAATTGTCCAAAAGATTAGTGGGACCCTAAGGAAAGTTTTCTAAAGTATTGGATTGGTTCCTGTAGTTGATGATTAATGTTTGTATGGTGTGTTTCCGTCGGTTCCACTTCCTTATTGTGACTTAGGAGGTTGAATCATATCACGGTGGCCTATCATTGTATGTTTACCCCAACTGGCTGATTGCTTAGGTAGATGTGGGAGTATGGAGTTACAGAGTGGTATCACAACATGGTTCACCCCTTAGACTCGATGGGTTATACCTTGGTCATGCATGCATGTCAGTTGCATGTGTGTCTCTCACACTTGCATTCCATGTGCTTGTTGCATTTGTATGATGTTGTTCATGGTTTTAGTGATGTTGTCATGTGAAATTTGAGGTGTTATTGTGGAATGCATCGTTGTGAGTGTATGACTGGTTGCATGTCAAATTATGTAACTTACATGTATCATTGTAGTATGCTTGGTTACATTCTTGCATGTTTGGTTACATTCTTGTATTCTTGGTTGCATGTATCATTCTTGTAGGTTTTATTTCAAGAATTGCTCATTCACGCTTGATCATACGTGTTTATGCATATGTGTGGATGGTTATGCATTGCTTATGCATGTTCATGTTTGCATGTGGTCAAGTGTATGGTGAAATAATGATGGTGGTTTTCATGCATGAGGTCATGGTGTGTGTTGTTGTTGAGGTCATCCACTCATGACTAGACCCTAGCTAGAATGACAATTTCATGGTTGTATGCTTATGTTTTATGTTTCTATATGTTGTTATGATTATGTTATACATGTATCATGCTAATTTGTTGATCTTGCAGACAAGGTATCCTCCCCGAGCTATACTAAGGTACTTTGGTTTATTGTGATTTGGTTTAGCTGACATGATACACCTTACCGGAAGACATATCAAATGACTAGCAAGATGTTTGAGTACAAAGACTCTCCCTATGAATCTGAAGAGTAGTATGGTGTTGGGAACCCTTCCGATTTGGTAGTTACACTAAGAAGCTTAAAGGAAGAAATAAGGAGTTGTAAGGTAGATAATTATAGAATCATATAGGAAAAGTAGAAACAAGGAGAGGTAAATGTAGTAATACTTCAGAGTTTGTCAGATTTGTAGTGACATGGACCATGTCAGATCAGCTATGAGCAGGAGGATAGAACTAATGGAGCATATGGTAGTCGGTTGCATGGTGGTCACATATCATATAGAGATGACACAATCAAAAAAGGCATATGGTTGGACACTCTGGATAGGAGAAGGGATAGACACGGGCATGATTCTAGTTCTAATTCAGATAAGCACCATGATCATCATCAGTATCATCCTTACAAGAGGAGTGATAGGGGATACTTTCTGGATGACTTTAATAAAGAAAACCCACCAAAATTTGATGGAGAGATGAAGAAACCACAAGATACAGAGACATGATTGCTTGGCATGTAGAAATTCTTCAGGTTGCATGACTATTCAGAGAACATGAAAGCTAGAGTGGTTACATTCAGTCTCAAAGGTAAAGCAAACATTTGGTGGGAAGATGTGAAGAATGTTAGATGAATTCATGAGGATGATTTGACTTGTAGTGAGTTTGAGTGGCTATTCAAGAAGAAGTACTTGTTAGAGAGATACTTTGATGACATAGCAAAAGAATTTTATGAGCTAAAGATGGGTTCCATGACAGATGATGATTACACTAGTATTTTCTTGGAGTTACTGAGGTATGTGCCTTATCTCACAGAGGAAAAGGCCAATATTCAAAGGTTCATTAATGGGTTACCGATTGCATTTAAAGATAGAATTGAGTTCGATGAGCCTAGATCGTTGGAGGAGGCCATTCAGAAGTTAAGGCATTGTTATGAACAATCGAAGCGTTGAACTGAGACTAAGCCAGAATGGAGAGGTAATGCAAAGAACAAAGGAAAATGGGACAGAAAGAGAGAAAGACCTTAGGATACAGGTAACAAGGATAATTTCGCACCGCCTAAGAGCTCAATGCATCATATAGAGGTTAGTGATTCCGATTAGGAGAACGGAACAAGGATATAGGCTGGAAGCCTATAGAGTGTTGGATTTGTGGCAAGGATCATCATAGGAGAGATTGACCGCAGAGTGGTAGACCTCAGATATATAGTGCGTAGGAGGCACAAACTGTTGGGGATGTTGGTCAGAGTATTATGTGTATCTATGTAGCATTTGATAACAAACATGCACATCATCAAGCATCTGTCATTGAGATGGATGGTAAGCTTTGTGATCAAGTTATTTCTATTTTGATTGACCCTAGATCTAATTATAGCTATGTTAGTCTTAACTTGGTGGAAAAGTGTGGTTTGAGTAGGGAACTACATGCAGAGTCTTGGTTAGTACAGTTGGCTATAGGTATAAAGAAACGAGTTCATCATTGGGTAAGAGCTAGTGTATTTGATTTGAATGGTAGGCCTACCACAACACAGTTGAATATATTACCGTTGGATTCATACAGTATGTTGCTGGGAATGGACTAGTTGTATCTTCATAGAACCAAGGTAGATTGTTATGATAAATCCATTGAGTGTGTTGATGACAATGGAGAACCAAGAGTCTTACAGGGTAAGAAGAAAGCTACATCTGTGAGGATGGTGACAACTATATAAGAAAAGTGTAGTCGAGAGAAAGGGCGTAAGTTATTTGCAGTGCACATTTCCAGTGATAAAGGTAAGGAAGTTGAGGATGCAAATGTGTTGAGCAGGTACCCAGTTTTACAGAAGTTCAAGGATGTATTTCCTAAGGACATTACAGAGTTGACACTTCATAGGGAGGTAGAATTTTCTATTGAGTTAGTGACAGGGGCAGCTCCAGCATCAAAAGCACCTTTTAAGAAGAGCACACTTGAGTTGGTTGAGTTAAAATTGAAGCTGAAGGAAATTTTGGACAAGGGATACATTAAGCCGTGTGTATCACCATGGGGTGCACTAGAATTGTTAGTAAAGAAGAAACATAGAACACTCAGATTATGCATTGATTACAGGTAGTTGAACAAGGCGGCTATCAAGAATGAGTACCATTTACCAAGGATTGATGACTTATTCGATCAACTGAAGGGATCATCAATGTTCTTGAAGATTGACTTGAGATCCATATACCATTAGGTACACATAAAAGAGGTGGACATTTACCAGGTATGGGCATTATGAGTTCGTTGTTCCATTTGGCTTAACAAATTCTCCAGCTACATTCATTTTCTTGATGAATAGTGTGTTACATCCATATTTGGATAAGTTTGTTATTGTGTTCATTGATGATATATTGGTATATTCTAAAAATGAGGAAGAAAATGCTGAGAATTTAGCAGTAGTTCTGAGGTTATTGAGAGAGCATCAGTTGTATGCTAATCTTAGCAAGTGTATTTTCTTTGATACTATGGTACACTACATGGGACATGTTGTCCCGAAGGAAGGAATTCTAGTAGATCCAAAGAAGATAAGGGTGATCATAGAGTGGGTAGCTCCTAAGAGTGTGGATGAGGTGAGATCCTTCATGGTTTTGGCAGGCTACTATAGGAGGTTCATCAAGAAATCCTCACAGATTGTTTATCCTATCACATCATTGCAAAGGAAGGGTAAGAAGTTCGAATGGACAAAGGAGTGCGAGGCTAGCTTTGAGCAGCTTAAGTAGTTGTTGACACATGCACCAGTGCTACATATTGCAGATCCAGACAAAGGGTTTGTGGTATGCACAGATGCTTGCAAGAGAGGGCTTGGTGGATTCCTTATGTAGGATGGACAAGTGGTATACTATGAGTCTGTGAAAATAAATAAGAAAGAGAAGAACTACTCGACGCATGATCTTGAGTTAGATATGATCATACATGCATTGAAGATGTGGAGACACTATCTTCTGGGAGGGAGATTTGTACTTATGAGTGATCACATTGGATTGAGGTATTTGTTTGACCAGTTGAATCCGAACGTCAGGAAAGCTAGATGGTTGGCCACGATCAACGAGTTTTATTTCATGATCAGGTACATCAAAGGTAAAGAGAATAGGGTGGCAAATTCTCTTAGCATACGGGTATAGGTCAATCACTTGGCAGCCATGAGATCCTATGGGACAAACTTACAGGATAGGATCTAGCAGGCAGGTCAACACGATGTCAGGTAGATGGAGATTGTGCATAAGTTGCAATAGGATACTAGTATAGGTACAAGTGTAGGTACAAGTACATGTCGAAATATAGGTACAGGTACAGGTACAGGTGCAGTTGTAGTTGCACAAGGTATGGATTATTGGTTTGCAACAGATGGGTAGGTCAGGTTTTGAGATAGGATATATGTATCGGATAACACTAAGCTCAAGAAGGTGATCTTGAGAGAGTTTCATGTGAAACCTTATTCAGGTCACCCACGTTATCAGAATACATAAATTGCAGTGAAGAAATTTTATTATTTGTCGAAAAAGAAAAGGGATGTAGTAGAGTTTGTGGCTAGATGTTTCGATTGTCAACAAGTGAAAGAAAATTGTAAAAATATAGGTGGACTGCTACAACCGATTGCAATTCTAGAGTGGAAATGGGAAGTCATTTCCATGGACTTCATCACAGAGTTGTCAAAGACAATGAGACAACATGATTCCATTATGGTTATTATGGATAGGTTGAAGAAGGTTTCACATTTCATTCCAGTGAAGTCAACATTCTCAGCTAGCGATGTAGCATATGTATTCATCCGAGATGTGGTTAGACTACACAATGTTGTGAAGAAGATTGTGTCAGACAGGGATTCGATGTTCACTTCCAAATTTTGGAATGAGTTATTTGCAGGTTTTGGCACAAAGTTGGCTTTCAACACAACTTATCATCCGCAAAAATATGGACAAACAGAGAGGGTCAACTAGATATTAGAGGACATGTTGAGGATGTATGTGATGCATTAGTAGAGGAAGTGGGAAGAGTATCTATCTTTGGTAGAGTTTGCATACAAAGATGATTATCAGGAATCATTGAGGCTGAGTCCTTTTGAGGCATTGTATGGGCGGAGTTGCAACACTCCCATTAGTTAGAGTGATCAAGTTAACAAGATGTTGATTGGACTAGATATGTTGGCGGACATGGAATAGGAAATGCAGGTGATCAAGAAGAATCTAAAGGCAACACATGATAGGCAAGAAAGTTATGCATATAGGAACAGGTTGTTCAAGGGGTTCCAGGTTGGGGAACAAGTGTACTTGCGCATCAAACCAAAGAAGATCTCCTTAAGAATTAGATCTTGTGCCAAGCTTGCACCATGGTTTTGTGGACCCTTTAGTATCGTTGACGGGATTGGGCCAGTAGCCTATCAACTTACACTACCTCTGACAATGAAATTCCATGTTGTTTTCCATGTATCTTTGCTTAATAAGTATGTTAATGATCTTGATAATGTGGTTGACTAGTCTGTATTGCAGGTGGAACCAAATGGAGAATTCTAGCCTGAGCCTCAATGTATATTGCAAAAAAAGGCACTCATGCTCTAGAACCAAGCAATTGAACAAGTTGAGGTGCAGTGGAAGCACTTTGGGCCTAATGAAGCTACATGGGAGATGGTGGATCATATGTAGGCTATGTATCCTTCCTTGTTTTCCGATTGAGGCAAAGAAGTTTTCGCTTAGTGTTTTGGTGTGATTTTGGTATATGCTTTAGTATATGTTTTGGTATATGTTTTGATGATGTTGGTTTATGTACATATATATATGGATGTAAATACCGCCATGGGCTATGTTATAAAGCTCCACTATGCAATATGTTGTTGTTCGGGTGATCATTGTAAATATTGCATCGAGCTAAGTTATAAAGCTCTATCAATAGTATATTTTTCTTACAACATTTTTGTGGTTATAGGTTGTGTTGAACACTGACGATGGTGTTCCCCCAAGGGGAGGGTTCTATAACAACCCTGGTAAAAATTTCATGTAATAAAAGTGAATAAAGGCAAAATAATAACCATGGATGATGGGACACTTATTCCAAGTTGAATGTTGGGTAAAATCCTAGTGATGGGGATCACTTGTGATTGTTTATGGCTAAGGAAATTGGAAAAGGCAATGACTAAGGCTTTGGAATAGAAAAATGGCATTTTTGGCACAATTATTTATGAAAATAATGGAAATTAGGAGAAAAGGGAGGTGAAAGGTCACAGGTTGCATGTGAAGAGGAAATTGAAGGAAAATAATGGAAAATGAGGAAAATAGAGGCCTCATTCATATAAAGGTTTCATAGGATCAATTGGTAACCTTTGGTTTGTTCAATTTTGGAGCTCTCTCATTATTCTCTTTCTCTCTCTCATACTCTTGGAGACTTAGCGTTTTCTTGGAGCACTCTTGGTGGGTGTTATATACTTGGATTTTTGGAGCAAGAAGGCAAAGGAAGAGCAAGAAAGTGGGAGAAGGCATAGGGATCAAAAACTACATAATATTTTCTTGTAGGTACAGAGTTGCATGTATGTTTCGTTCACTAGTTTTGGAATCCATGTGGTTTCTTGGTTGTGATCTGTCATTGGCATGGAGTATTGCCTAGATTGACATTTCCTAGATAGCCATGGTGATGCAGGTTTACTTCCATTGTTTTCTTTTGGTTGGTTCTCATGTTTCCTTAGCTTGGGTTGAGTTATTAGTTCCTGGAAGTCCTGGTTGGACAAATGCTCTAGAAGCCCTGTAACAGCTTGGGTTGAGAAACTAGTCCAATGAGACTTGGTTGGACAAATGCTTTGGAAACCCTTGGTGAGTTGAGTTACTAGTCCTGGAAGCCTTTGTTGGAAAAATGCTCCAGAAGACCAACGACATTTGTGGGTTGAGTTACTAGTTATGGAAGCCTTGGTTGGAACAAACACTCTGGAAGCCCTGGAAGGCTTGGATGGAGATCAATTTGATGATGGTTTTGTGATGTTTAATTATGAGGTGGAATCACTGTTTGATGGGTTGAGGTGGATGGCCTCGAGAAGCCTTGGATGCATTTTGATTGATGTGTTCTATGAGATCCCACATTCATGTTTGGAATATGGCATGCGGGTGAATGACCGAAGAGATATTTGGCTCAGCCATTCTACAATCGGGTGGAACGTGGAAGTCTCATCCAAGATTTGGATTTTGCATCATTAATGAAAGGTTATTTATCCTTGTATTTCTATGAGAATTTTGATGGATTGTATGGATGGAATGGAAATTGATGTGTTGAGGCATAAATGGTTCTTTTCTCAACTAAGTATGAGACCCCTATGCTCATAATTGTTAAATACACTTGTAGATCACATATTTGAAATATTTTTGACTAAATTCCTATCATGGCTAGTAGGGGTCAAGTGAAGGTCTTGAACAAGTATTTACTTTAATACTGTCATTTCCATGTTATTTTATTGATATGAAGAGATGGTTTATTTTTGGGTAGTGACCTGGGCGCTGGGCCTGAAAAAGTGGCTCAATCCTAGAGTCACTGGCATAACACTGACAATTTCAGTCTCTGGTTGCTGGCAAGCATGCCTGTGAAAGCAACTTTGGATTGTTGGTCACACTCATGCCTATAGCATGGGAACAACTCAGCCTTAAATTGTCCAAAAGCTCAATGGGACCCCAAGGCAAGCTATATAAAGTATTGGATTGGTTCCTAAGGGTCTTGTAGCTGATGATTAATGTCTGTATGGTCTGTTTTTGTCAGTTCCACTTCCTTAACATGACTTAGGAGGTCGAATCATATCATAGTGTCATATCATCGCATGTTTACCTTGGCTATCTAGTTGCTTGGGTAGATGTGGGAGGAGGGTGTTACAATCACAAGTACACAATGATTTCTAGGGGAACCCAATTGGGAAAAATCCCTCATGCCTCTTTGCATTAATCAATTGAATCGAGAAACTATTACACATGCATGCTCTAGCTCTGAGCACCACCTGTAAAAGAAAAATTGTTCTCTTTGCTGAATGAGAACCTTTGGTCAACACTTATCTAATTTTTACCTCCTCTAGCCTCATATTTTCTTACACAATTTTGAGCTAATTCAGGCTCCTAATCAATAGGGAAGTCCCTATTTCCTTGTGAAATTCCCAAGGAATTGATCTCTTGACTGCATACAAAAATTGTACACTCAACTAGTATATAATTAATGTTAGACTAACCTTTGTCTCCTCCACTCCAGCTGAGCAATTTGAATTCCATGCATGTATGTCCTATTTTGGGTTGATTGACCAGTTAACTGGCAGTTATCTGAGTTAGACTATTGCCTCATTGCACAACTGGCCTTCAACTGACTCTACTAGTTGTTAGAGGTCAGTTAACTGAGTACAACTGAAAATAACTTAACTCAGTTGCTAAAGTTTAGCAACCAACACATGCATGACTAAACTCCAAGCCCACTAACTTGAATTTTCTAATCTAAATCAGTAACAAGAGCCATGTCACACTAGTTAACTACCTTCAAGTTTTCCTACTTATGTGGAAATTTGACTTACTCAATTTGGCTAAGGCTAAAGTTAAATTGAGCCTTTCTTGCTACATTTTCTAAGACTAACTCTTAGTAAGAAAGGGATTTTTTATCACCTGTTTCCTACACCTGTGGAATTCAAATTTACTTCTTGTAAATGTCTTTGTCGTGATGTCAACATCTTGCTCCTCAGTTGGATTTCCTCCGTGTAAGAGTATACCCCTATATCATGTCAGCAAGCAAGCGTGGGCACCATGTATCCATTCTACCACTACTCTGTCATCGCATGCCATTGTACCCCTCCGCCACCTCATCAACCAAGTAATCCATCACCTCATCCATATTGTCACAATGTCATCAATTAAAACTTCCCACATTCGCATTTAATTCCATTTTTCCCACCCGTTATTCCATTTTCTCTATAAAATCTCATTTCTTCTACTCATTTCATTTGTCATTGTCGCTTTCTCCTACTTTTGTGGATCCAATTGTACAAATTACAGCTCCATTCAGCATCACCCACCACTACTCAAGTATTTGGATGATATCTCTGACATCCAAGATTATCAAAATGTCAAAGAAAGCCATTTTAGCAAGTTCTTCTTCCCATATTCCATTTATGCACACCAAAAGGTATATATTTGACCCAGTTTGCTCCATTAATTACATAGAAATTTAGCAGCATGTTCTTCACAACCAAGTTGAGTCTCCTATATTTGTTGCTACTATTAGGTAAGGTGTTTTAGCTTCCATGATTCCCCAAACCCATATGTTCCTAGAATTCATAAAATATTTTTCAAGTGTCTTCCCTTTTGATTCAACAAGAATTATGTTTTCCTTCCTTAAGTTCTTGTACTCCTTTCTCAGAAGTGGCATCTATTTAAATTTCCAAGGACAATGGGGGCTTTTATCATGAATAACAGGTAATTTATAGGAGAAGTGCAGAAATATCTTGAAGATATGAATTTGCAGTTGGGTCAGAAATGGGCATATGTCCCTCGACTAATTATTTTAAATAGGAGAGTGGAAAATTCTTATGCTCCCTATGTACATGAACCTCTACCAAATGTAGATAAATTAACAAATGGAGGACAAACTAGTTTGTCAGGAGGGGTGAAGATTAAACTCCTAATCAAAGTGAAAAGAATTTAAAGAGAGGTAGTGAAGGTGTCATTGATTTGGAGGAAGAAACGTACATTAGTACTAAAAGGGTTAAAATATCTGAGGGGGGCAATTCATCGGCAACATTAGGTTTTCAATTACAGTTAGGAGAAGTTATTTGTACACCATCTTCTCCTATTCCAGAAGAGACTAGCCATAGCTCTGCTTCAATGATAAAGCAGTTGTATTATCTGATTGAAGAAAAGAACAAAAAAGTTAAAGAACGCATGGAGTCCCAATTGGAAGCTTAGTTTATCTTAGATTACCAGACTAGATTTATTTCTACCATGGATTTGGAAAGAAACCAGCTCAAACTAGCTTTCTCTCACCCCTCTACTTTGATTGTGTCTTCTTCATCAGGTTTCAAGACTGTCAACTTGACAGTAAATGCTAAAGAGATACCACTGCCTGATAAAATCAACCTACATATGTAGAGTGGAGAATTGATTTATAGTGTTTTGAATAAAATTTCTTTAGCTGCTAGAAGAGTTGAAGCTTTGTTAAATAAAGTGGTTAATCAATTGGAATTAGAAAAAGAAAATTCTAGAGCTTTAACCACTCAAAATGAAGAATTAAAGAAATTGATTATTAAAATTGGTGTCAATCTAGAGGATAGAAGTGTTGTTCAAAAATTGTTGCAGGGAGCTGAAACAAAAATTCAGGTGCTCAAGAAGAAGTTGAAGATACCTTCTATAGAACATCATATGGCTTCAGAAGTAGGATAGGTAGAGAAAGAAAAGAAAGTAGCAACTAATGAACTCCTGCAAAGAAATTATGAGAATACCAAGATAAAGGAAGTGAATTCTGTTTTGCAGCAAAAGATTAACTCTCATGTTTGTATTATCTTAGTACAAATAGATTCTGAAGAACCAACTGATAAACTAACTAGTGCCTTGACTGAGCTACAAATTTCTGAGAATGAGATGAAGAAAGTTTGAAGAGATTATGAGAGTGCGTTGAAGATTATAAAATCCATTGCAAGAGACATAGAAATGTCCATGTAGAATGTTGATAAGTACATAAATGATTTTCAGGTTGCTTCTCAAGAAATTAAAGAGCTAAAGGAGAAGGTGAAGGGAAATATGTCCCTTATTCAAGCAAGAGAAATTCTATGGAATGATATCATCCATGTTGTAAGGAACATCTCGGAATCACAGTCTATAGTTGAAGAGGAGAAGATTATTATCAAAGACCTAGAAAACTTAATCACGGCTAATAAGCAAAAGTTACAACAACGAGCTCAGTTTTCTAAGAAAATTATTGATTTCCTTAACTCAAGATCTTCACAACAGTTAAGGGAATTAGGAGTTGAAGGTAGAATTGAGTATGTTTTAGAGATTAATGAAATTATTGTGAAAAACCTGTACATGAAGACAACTGAAACAAATTAACAGAGGTTAAAGAAGTTGTAACAAAGTTCAACACTGATTTTGACAAGAGGACTAGAGCTGGTTTGCCTTCATGTTTGGACCAGTAGGGAAATATGTTACCTTGGGAGACTTATGAAACTTTGCTAGTGGAGGCCAAGAGAAAAATCAATTTAACTCATGAAATAACAATAATGTTGAAGGGAGCAACGATTGTCAATTATTTACACATGGATTTTCATCTTTTACGGTTAATGAGAACTCTTTTTATTGACAAACCAAAATACAACAGAATCACCAATTTCAGAATGGCACACACTAGGTTTGTCAAGATCCAAGTTCAAATATATCCATATGGAAAAAATGCAGAGAATGGATGTCACCAAAAACAAAAAGTGAAGAAGTTGGACCTTCATCTGCACCAGAGTCTCGGATTACTAAATGAAGCTGTGTCACTTGTCATACAACAATTTATTTTTAGATATTTCTAAAATGATGTATTTATGTTTTCTCGTTTTAAAATTTAATGTTCGAAAGAATAATTAATTCCAAAGTAGTTTAGTAAGTTAGAAGTTTTGGCAGTTGACAGTTTCGTAACTATCCTTTTTGAAATTTTGTATAAAATTAATTCAAAAAGAGAAGTGAGGGTTCCGAGTTTTGGACCTTAGAAGAAGAAACTACTTATATTCTCAATCTTCATGTGGATTTTAATAAAGATTTCAAAGTGATTCCAGACACCTGGTGAGTATAAAATGTGTTTCCTGTATCTTTCATTTTATGTTTTTCTTTCTTTCCTGTGAGTTAAAGTTAAAAGTAACTTACTTATGCGCTCCTCTTTTCTATATATCATTCCATGTTAACTACCCATTTCCTCTAAATTTGAAGACAAAAGATTATGCATTTAGTAACCTGTTGTTGAAGACTTTCCACTATATTTTCTCACTACACTTCCATTAAAATTGTGTTCAACATTAGAAGGCCACTTTGAAAGGTTGTTTTTCCCATCGAAGATTAAGAGGCACTGGATTTGTAATTATAATTTATGGGGTTTTAAAACAATGGGACAACAAACTTATTTCATTATAATTTTAAGCAAATGTCTTGGGCACTGACCTTTCCTCAACTAGAGGTTATCTTCTAAGGTACAACATTTTTTGTGCCGTAATCGGGGAATGGAGACACGAAGTTATTTTTCCCTGGGTTTTTCTTTGTTGTCATTTCTTTGTCTAGTGAGAAAAGAATGTGCTTAGGCCGTGTCTCTCACCAAGAAAACAATCTTGGCTTCAAAAAATCCCCACACGAGGTCATATACATCACAACATAAAGCTCCTATCATTTCTGATCCAGAGAAATTAATTTCTTGAAGAGTTTGGAAGGAAAAGTACCTAGTAACTCCAAACCCTACTTTGTCTATTCCCGATACTAGTTTTGTTCCACAATTTCTTAAGACTTTTCATTCAGAAGAAGTTGTGAAAAATCTTCACTTTTCTCAAGAATGTTTATCTTCTCCTCATAATATTTTTCCAGAACCCACATTAGAAGGAGAATCGCTTAAGTCAGTGTCCTTTTCTTTTCCAGAAATCAAAGAGATTAAAACAATTGATTTTTCAGTTTCACATCAAACTATTTCTATTATCAGTCAACTAGTTCTTATTTCTGTTATTCCACATCAATCATTTGTATTTTAGGTAGGAAGATCTTTTGTTCCCCTCTTAAATTCAAACATGGTTATCCCATCTTTTCTTTTGAACATATATGCACCTTTAAATCTTCCTCAGCCAATGAATGTTATGCCTCAAGATTGTCTTAAATTGTTACCTAGGTTTACAGGGGAAGATGAAGTGATAACAGGAAAACATATTTCTTCCTTTTGTTCATTTGCTAAGAAATTTAATGTTGAATGTCTGGATGTAGTGATGACATTATTTGTCCAATCAGTGGATGGGGAAGCAAGGAAGTAGTTCAAGACACTTCTTGCAAATTCTATAAATACTTGGGAGGAATTAGAGAATTTTTCACAAAGAGATGGGGTGAAAAGACAGATCACGGTTATTTCTTGACTGAATTGAATGCAATTAAAAGAAAACTAGAAGAAGATGTAAATGAATTCATTAAAAGATTTAATAAGTTGTATAATAGTTTTCCAACAAAAATAAATCCACCATCTGCAGGAGAAAAGTGGTGTTTGCAGGGGCATTTGAATATGACTTTGGTTTTACCTTGAGGGGGAGGAGATCTCCTACTTTAGACTAGATCTCGACTGATGCACTGAAAATTGAAGCAAATCTATCTGTTGTAGGGAAAGTCAGACCAAAGGAACAAGTTGAAGATAAGAGCAAAGGAAAAGAAGAAGTGAAGGTTGTTAGTTAGCCTAAATATTCTCATGAACAGAAGCTTGATAAAATGACTAAAGTCATTAGGAATCTGTCCAATAGATTGGTGAGGATGGAATTAGAAAGCAAAAATCCTCCAAGACAGATTCAACAGGGCCAAAATAGAATTTTTAATCCTCAATTTAGGAGGCATCCACTGCAAATTATGCAAAGGGATAAAAAGGACCAAGATCAAATACAACCACCTCTATATATTGAAGATGAACCAGAGGAAGCAGTGGAAGAAACTCTTAAAGAATAGGAAAAACATATTTCTACTTTGTATGATGAGGAGGGAGAAGGAATCATAAGTGAAGATTCAAATTTGGGTTTCCAGGTCTCTCTGGATGATGAAAAAGTTGAAGAATATTGTAAGAAGTTTACATATTTTATGCAAGGAGAGTTGCATAAAAAATATGATCTTAGATATAGAAAGAGATCAAGACTCCAAGATAGTGTAGAGGAGAAAATAAATTGGATAGTCCCACAACAATCTCCAAGACAAGTTGATAAAGAAAATCAATAGATCAATACAATCCCAATTGTTATAGCTTAGCAAGGGGAAAGTTCTAACAACAAGAAAGATTCAGGAGTATTACACAAATCTATTCAACAACTTGTTGTCAGTTCTTAGAAGGTCCTAGATCAGAACTTTAATGAAGGGGAACAATTGAAAACAATGAAAGAGAGTCATTCTTTTAATTTATTAAAAGAATTAGAAAAAATTAAAGTTCCAATTCCTTTAACTAAGCTAGTGAAGACTCCTACTTATAAAAAGAAAGTCTATGACTTTATAAATATTTCACAGGATAATCATTCAACAAATGCAGTTAATTTGCAGGAGGAAAGATGAGTGGTGATGTTTGGTCCTCATGTGGAGGAACAAGATACTTCTACACCTCCTTTTTATATTTCTATACTCATGCATACTTTCATACTTCATAATTGTATGTTATATTCGAGAGCCTCTCATAATCTAATGCCACTTTTATGAAGCAACTAAACTTGCAAATTACAAATCCTTATAAAGACCTGTATTATTTTGATTCAAAAAAGGTCAAATGTGTGGGATTGATTAAGGATATAGTGGTGTTATTGGCTCAAATTCCTGCCAGTAGTATTGTAATGGACATAGTTATTGCAGATATTCCAACCCGCTTTGGAATGTTACTCTCTAGATCCTGGGGAGCCAAACTGGGAGGAGTGCCCAAACTGGATTTCACTTATGCTATTATTCCAATTTTTGGTGGAGAATAAGGAGGTTGGATTGAGAGACCAGGTTTGTAAATACTCTCACAAAGGAGGGTTCAAGTAATTCTCCTATTTATAGTCAGGAAAAGGATGGCTTTTCCTATTTTATGTTACAATAATCATAGGAAATTGTTGAATATACGAAAGCACAACTCCCTTCAACAATTAAAAGCAAGGAGCTAGTAGTCAGTGGAGTCTGGAAGTTGTATTTCGATGGTGCTTATTCGAAATAAGGGAATGGAGTTGGAGTTATTATTCTTTCTCCAAAAGTTCATATTATTACCTTCGCTTATAAATTATAATTTGACTCTACAAATAACATTATTGAATATGAAGCTTTGCTCTTGGTTTACAAACTGCAAAGAATCTAGGAATACAGTGTATTTCTATTTTTGGAGATTCAAAATTAGTAGTTAAACAAATCAAGAATCAATGTCAAGTCAAAAATACAAGGCTTAAGGCATATAGGAATGAAGTGTGGGATTTGGTGGATATTCTTTTTTTCTTTCAATATACAGTTTGTACCTAGGGAAGGTAAAAGACTAGTTGATTCATTAGCAGTTGCAGCTAGTACTTTTAAGCCTCCATTGAATCTGAGGCTCAAGTACGAAGTGGAAATTATAAACAAACATTCTATTCGAGATAATGTAAAGTATTGGAAGATGTTCGAAGATGAAGAACAGATTAAAAGATTTCTGGAAATGGTAGGTGAATTTTTGAACTTGGAGATCTATCAAGAGGATGAAACTGAAAAAGTTCAAGAAGATGAATCAAGAAGAAAATTGCCTTTAAGGGATTCTATAGGAGATCAGAAAATAATCCAGCTAAAGAATAATGTGATACATAAAGGTTTGGTACTCTTGGAGAGATTATTTAATGCTAATGATGTTGTTGTCAATATAAAGAAAACAAACTTAGAAGATGATCTTGAAGACTGCAATCTTGGAATAGAGCAGCATCCAAAGGTGGTGAGATTGGCAAAATATGTTCCAAAAGAATTTAAACAGAGGCATGTGGATCTTTTCAAGAAATATGTTGATATATTTTCATGGTCTTACAAATATCTGAAGACTTATGATACCAACATTATTCAACATAAAATTCCTTTGAAACCAAGGGTTAAGCCATATGAAAAAATTGAGACAGATTAATCCTTGGTTGTTGCCATCAATTGAGAAGGAAGTTAGGAAACTATTACAAGCTAAAATAATTATTCCTCTGAGATATTCTAAGTGGGTGGCTAGTTTAGTACCTCTGAGGAATAAGAATGGGGAGATTTCATTATGTATTGACTTCGGGAATTTAAACAAAGCATCACCGAAGGATCATTATCCTCTCCCTAAAAATGGATCACATCTTGCCAAAAGTAATAGGATCTTCTAGATTATCAATTATTGATGGTTTTTTAGGTTATAATCAAATCTCAGTGCAACCAAAAGATTAGAAAAAGACATCCTTTACCACTCCATGGGGCACTTTCATGTATGGTAAGATGCCTTTTGGATTATTGAACACTGGTGCTACTTTCCAGAGGCTATGGATATAACTTTTGTAGGAGAAAAAGATAAATTTGTGGTAATTTATTTGGATGGCATTGTCGTTTTCTCCGGATCAGATGAAGAGCATTTGAAGCATTTGCAACAAACTTTTGAAAAATGCAAAAGGTATGGCTTATCCTTAAACCCAAAGAAATCTCATTTTGCTTTGAAAGAAAGAAAATTACTTAGCCATATTGTATCTAAAGGAGGGGTTAAGATAGATCCAAAAAGAGTAGAAGCAATTAAAAACATATCTTTTTCGAGCAAAAATGAGATTCAAAGTTTTTTGGGAAAGATAATTTTTTAAAGAAGGTTTGCCCCAAATTATGCAGAAATTGTTAAGGAAATCACCGACATGTTTAAAAAAGATGTAGAAGTTAGGTGGACTACAACTACAAGGGAATCTTTTACTAGGATCAAGGAAGCTTTTCAAGAAGCCCCTGCATTGGTTAGTCCTGATTATCAAAAGGATTTCCAGATATTCTAATTTACTTCTCCTTTTACTCTTGCAACAATACTTTTACAAAGAAATCAAGAAAATAGGGAGAAACCTATAGCATTCTTCATAAAGTTGTTAAGGGATGCAGAGTTGAAGTATAATATTCTAGAAAAACAAGCTTATGCTTTAGTCAAAGCACTAAAGGCTTTTAGAGTTTATATTCTTCAATCTTAGATTATTGCTTATTTCAAGTGTTGTTGTCAAAGATGTGTTGACCCTAAGTGACAGTGATGGAAAAATAGGAAAGTGGATTGCAAATATTTAGGAATATGATATGGAAATCAAGCCACCTAAGCTGGTGAAAGGATAAGGATTAGCAAAATTCTTAACAAAAGTTAATCATCAATCTATGGGAATCAATTTGCTCACCGAAGTTGTTGAATCCAATATTGAAGAAGAACAAGATAAGAATAAAGAGCTTGATAACAAACTTAAATACAAGTATATTTTTTCTCAGTGGTATAAAGATATTTTCCATTATCTATGTTTCCTTATTTTTCCATGTTCTGCAAATAGAACAAAATATAAATCTCTCAAATTCAAAGCTCAAAAGTATGTAATGGCAGATGGAAAGTTGTATTGGAGAGATCCAGTTGATATTTTACTACTATGTTCAACAAAAGAAGAAACTATAAAAGTTGTAAATGAATATCATTGATGCCTTTGTGGTGGTCATTACAGTTGGAAGGTCACAACACATAAGATCTTGAACGTTGGTTTATTTTGGCCCTTTTTGTTTTCTGATGTTTATAGACTTATGAGAAGTTGTGTAAAGTTTCAAAAGTTTGTTTAAAAGAAGAAAATATCACCATTACCATTGATCCCTGTGTTTGTGGAGTAACCCTTTAGAAAATGGGGTCTGGATTTTATAGGGGAGATATATCCACCTTCTAGTGGAAAACATAGATGGATTTTGACAAGTACAAATTATTTTACTAAATGTGTAGAACTTCTTCCAACTAGAAGGGATAATGATTCAGTGGTAATTAAATTTTTAGAAGAAAATATTTTCAATAGGTTTGGCAGTCCAAAAAGGTTAGTAGCAGATAATGCCCAGGTTTTCTGATTTGCAAAGATGATTGAATTCTACCGAAAATCTGATACAATACTCTCTCATTCTACAACCTATCACCCCCAAGGGAATGGGTTGGGAGAATCTTCAAATAAATCCCTAGTGAAGATAATAAAGAAAACTATTGCAGAGAATCAGAAAAATTGGGATTCAAAGTTGAAGTTTGGCTTATGGGCAAACAAGGTTACTACTAGGAGGTCGACTAGAAAATCACCTTTTGAGTTAGTATATGGAGCAGTTGCTTTATTTCCCAGTCAGTTAGCAAAAATTGTTGTGGCACTTATCCAAGATGCTCAGCAAGAGCCAAATGCACTCATGAGGAGGATGAATCAGTTAGTGGAATTAAATGAAAACATGGAGAAAATAATGAGGAACCTATCAATTACTAAGAAAAGATGAAGTTAATATTTGATAGAAAGGCCAGAGATATTATTTTTCATATTGGATATCTGGTTCTTTGATGGGATGTAAGGTGATAAGATAAAGGAAAACATGGCAAGTTTGATCCTTTATGGTTTGGTCCTTTTAAAATAGCAGAAGTCAAAACCAATAACACTTTCATTCTGAAACTTCGGAAGGTGAACTGTTGCAACTACCAGTCAATGGGCATTATTTGAAACACTATTTTCAGCATTGACTTCATTGTATATACTGGTTTGATAATTATGAATATTCAGTGAGCTCTTCATTGTAATGCTTCAAGCTGTAAATTTGACTCCATGCCCAAGGTGAAGGCACTAATCTACAGTTATTAGTGTTTTGTTTTAAAACAATATCCCCAAGTGGAGTGAGATGTTGTAGCTTGTTTTACTTTTCTGTGTGTTCAAAACAAAATGTACATATATCTACAAAAAAAAAAATCAACTGGCAAAAATTTTGATTAATTTATAATGGTGGATTAAGCTACACTAATCAAATCTTAATGCAAACTTAAGATTAAAGTAGGTGGGTTCCGATACACCAAAGTCGACAATGTTTAAATGTCTTTTACATTTTCAGGTGCAATGGAGAATTCAAGCGGGGCCCATCAGATGGAGAAAACCTGACGACACTACGTGCCAGACGATTAGCTCTCCGAGTGTCTCCTGTTGGGATGGGGTCCCCTAGGTCAAGTTTTGACAAGATATTGTAAAGGCATTGCATTTTGAAGAGTGGAGCGCGAGTAGTGCAACTCATTAGGAGTCAAGGGGCTTTAGGAAGGTCAAACACCCTTAGTTTTTGTATTGTTTAAAGATCCATACACGGTTTGCGGACCATGGTATTGTAATGGGAAGAAGTATATAAAAGGGTGCCTTAGCGAGTCTATGGGAATCAATGAATAGAATGTTATTTTGATATGTTTTAAGTCTATATGATCTTTCTATATTTTTGGTGAAGGGGAAGGCTCCTACAGCTGAGTGTGCAAATACCTTGATAAGTCTGCAGTTGAGTGCGCGGCCCCTGCAGCTCCGCACGCAAGATTTGGGAAGTTTGTATAAGGAAGATTTGAAGTCATAAAGAATATTTGAAACAATTCCATGTCCAATTTTTATACTTGTTTTTTTTTCTGTATTTATGCGCAATTGAATGCCATTATTTATATTTTTGTCTTAAATTCTCTGCGAAGATTTGGTTCTACTATAATACGTCATTTTTTACATGACTAGACATTTACGCAAAGTTCATAACTCTGTCTATCTAAAAATCACTTTAAGTTTGGGGATTTCATGAATAAGGGTTTGCGAAGGTCAGATCAGGCTTGAAACTAAAGAAACAACCTAACCCCACATCACATAGCCTTCTAGATGCAGAAGCCTAGTTCTAGAATCCCCCAATACTGCCTCGGGTGAGACTGCATCTTGAGCTAAGCGAGTTGTTACCGAAAGAGCTGGTAATGTAGGGTTTTGTTTGTTAGCGCAGCTAACTCTGAACCTAGGACCAAGCCCTCTCAATCCAACACCTCTGCAAAGACTTTTCTAGATCTGCATTGGCTGCAAATCAATGATTCACAATTGTTACAGGGGTACTCCATCATATTTCCTCCATAAAGGAGTCTGCCCCTGTATTATGTTGACAAGAAAGTGCAGATGCCATGTATCCATTCTTCCACTACTCTCTCCTCCCCTGTCATCGTAACCCTCTACCACCATATCGACCATGTCATCCATCACCTCATCTACCTTGTCACCATGTCATCAATTCAAATTTCCAATGTTCGCATTTAATTCCATTTTTCCCACCCGTTATTCCATTTTCTCTATAAAATCTCATTTCTTCTACTCATTTCATTTGTTGTTGTCCTTTTCTCCTACTTTAGTGGATCCAATTGTAAAAATTACATCTCCAATCAGCATCACCCGCCACTACTCAGGTATTTGCGCGATATCTTTGACATCCAAGATGATCAAAATGTTAAAGAAATCCATTTTAGCAGGTTCTTCCTCCCATATTCCATTAATGGACACCGAAACGGATATATTTGACCCAATTTGCTCCATTAATTACATAGAAATTTACTAGCATGTTCTTCTCAGCCAAGCTAAGTCTACTGTATATGCTGCTACTATTAAAATAGGTGTTTTAGCTACCATGTTTCCTCAAACCCATGTGTTCCTAGAATTCATATATTGGTTGGTTTATGCCCTCTATCCTTAACCTTTTTTTTTATGAACAAATTAGGTGAAAATATTTTTCAAGTGTCTTCCCTTTTGATTCAGAAAGTATTATGTTTTCCTTCCTCAAGTTCTTATACTCCTTTCTCAAAATAAACTTTGTTTTCTTCCTTCCAAGACTTATCTGGGTCGAATTATGCTGAATTGACTTTCTTTCTAATGCCTGCTGGGAAGCATCTGCCTTTGGAGCCTACTCATTTTCCTTTGGATACTTTTTTCGAGAAGGTTAGACCTATTCTTAAAATTATGGCCAAGATTTTAGGAAGGGAAGATAACACTATTATCGATAGAGCTAATCTAAACTGGCATATGATATTCGTTTGGCTCTCATAATACCTCATTTCGAAGATTTCAAAGAGTAGACCGAAAAAAAAGCCACAAATCCTACATGGAACTTTTTCAGTCTCTTCATTTTCCCTAAGAATGTCGTTTCGGCCTCAAAACAACTCCGAAAGTTCATGACCCGAAAAACTTCCAAAAATAGTAAACTATTCTACAGTTAAGGAAACTAATAAATTGAAAGAGACAGTGTTGGGGGTCCAAGTGGAAAAGAAGGGTGACCACGAATATCCACCTAGATCAATCCTCCCCCATTAGGAAGCAATCATCCCCATTGCGATGAGTGCCTCCATGAGATGGGGAAACTTCTATTGAACTTGGTCCCTAGGGAGCTGCTTGCCTTGTTACAGGATTTGGCCAACTTTGACAACCCGATATAGTTGGATCTTCTACTGGAAATTTTTCTTGATTTGTGTGTCCATGATCTTATCAGTTGTGGCATGTTCCATGCAGTCTTGGTTTAGCCATGTTGGTGTGAGTTGTTCTGTAATGTCAGATGTGTCCAGCAATGGTGGAAAGTATGGCTGAAGGCAGTCTACATTGAACACTCAGTGCAGACCAAGGAACAGTGGAACACTGAGCTCAAAGGCATTATCCCCTACATCCTTGGTGATGGTGTATGGCCCATATCAGAGCAGGCAAAGCTTGCGATGGGTTCCATTGAGGTGCTACTTCTACAAATATAGCCAAACTTTGTCACCCACTTGGAACTTGTGTGACACCTGATGTTGATCATGGCGATGCTTGTACTTAGCATTGGCTCGGTCTAATAGATCATGGACCCGCAGTAGATGTGTTGAATGCACTCAATGAAGTTGTTATCCCTGTCAGTTTCGGACTAGACATGAGAAAAATATGCATGAGTAGCTGAAAATGGTATGTACACATTAATGGGACATAATGGTTGAAATCCCATCCCTACTTGAAAGGGGGTTTAGCCTATTGAGATGTGGAGAGCTATATTGTAGTTGTACTTGACATAGGGGAGGCTTTCATCCCATGTGCTTGGATGCTTTGAGTTGTACATGTGCAGAATGTGTATGATCATCCTGCTGATGACTTATGTTTGGCTATCAGTTTGGGGATATAAAGGTGTGGAATCAATGATTTTGGTATCCATAATCGACCAGAGACTTGACCAAAATGCACTTAGCAATTTGTTTTCCTGGTTAAAGACAATGGACTATGGTATCCGAAAGTGTACCCATACTTTCTCAAATAGGAGTTTAACAATGGCCTCTACTCTAATACTCTTCTTACAGGTTGAAATAATGGTCATCTTAGAGAATCTATCAACAACCACAAAAATGAAGTCGTTTTCATGCTTAGTAGAAGGAAGGCCTGACATGTAATCCATAGAGATGGATTTCCAAGGTTGACTAGGAGTAGGAAGACGAGTATATAGGCCTTGCTTCTTGATGGTTGGTTTGGAAATAGTGCAGGCAACGGAGGATTTAATGTACCTCCCAACATCTTGACAAAGCTTTAGCCAATAAAAATACTTCTGCAGTACTACCACTATTTTCTTTACTCTTAAATATCCAGCAACTCGACTCTAGTGTGCCTCCCAAATCATCTTTCCAATGCTCACTTGAAGGAACACAAATGTGTCCCAGGTGGCATAACAATGCATCCTGAGGTGAAAATTTGGAACTTGCTTACTTTCCAGGAGTGTCTGGTATGTGAAGTCGAATTATGGATCACTCTTGTAAAGATGTAGCCACCCTAAAGTCTTGTGCCCTCAAGTGTTGAGCACAATGATCAACGCCATGACTAGTCATCAGCTGAGGCAGTTTTCAACATTACTGGTGCTTCCCTTCTGGTACTTAATGTTCAAATGGAATTGTTGCAGGTATGTGGACCACTTCTGATGGCGATCTTTCTGCAACTTCCCATGTGTTTGTATGAACTACAAATATTAGTGGTCTATGTGGATGACTGTTTCCTTCCCTATCATGTAATACTTCCATTGACGACATGCCTACACAATGGAATACATTTATTTATAATAAGTATGATACTTTTGGATTGTGTCTAAAAATGTCTCACTTTGGTAAGCCACTGATGCCCCTGCTAAGTAAGAATTACACCAATAGCATAGTCAGATACATTTGTCTCAATCTCAAATGGTTGTTGCAGTTATGGAAATGTGAGCATTGGTGCAAAGTAGAGGTGATGCTTCAACTTGGAAAATAGATTCTATTGGGTTTCAGACCAAAAAAAAATTTATTTCACTTCGCCCTTGGTGACTTGACTTATAGGCCAGGTGATATGAGAGAACCCCAACATGAACCTGCGGTAGAAATTGGCAAGACCCGGAAATTTGTGGAGCTCTGTTAGAGTGGTTGGGGTTGGCTAATCCTGAATGAATTGTATTTTGGTTGGGTCCACATGCACACCTTTCTCATCAATGATGCACCCCAGATATTGAAACCGGGTCATGCCAAAAGTGTATTTCTCCAAATTGGCACACAACTTGTGTTGTTGCAAGCTTTGAAGGACCTGTCAAATATGGTGGAGGTGATCTTCCCAACTCTAGCTGAAGATAAAGACGTCATCTAAATACACCACCATGAATGTTTTGGTGAAGGGTCGAAAGATGTCTTCCATCAATATCATTAAGGTTGCAGGGGCATTCGTCAACCTAGAAGGCATGGCCAACCATTCAAAAAGGCCCTCCTTAGATTTGAAGGAAGTTTTCCACACATAAGAGGGTTCAATAGGCACCTAGTAATAACTGAACTTCAAGTCAATCTTGCTGAAATATTTGGCCCCCTTGAGCTGGTCCATAAGGTCATCAATCCATGGGATTGGGTACCTATTCTAGACAGTGATCTTGTTCAATGCCTGATAGTTAATACAGAGTCCCCAGGTCCTGTCCTTCTTTTGTACCAATAAAATCGGGCTCCCACAGGGTGATGAGCTTGGCCTGATGTACCCTTTCTGCAACAACTCCTGAATCTGCCTCTTGATCTCATCATTCTCTAGAAAAAAGCATTGATAGATTGGTCCATTGGGTAACGATGCGCGTAGTCTCAGATCAATGGAGTGTTTGACCTGACAGTGCATAAGTAACCCTGTAGGTGAAGCGAAAATGTCCCTATACTCAATCCATGACCTTGTCCATCTACTGCTTATATGTGGAGGAGCCATGTCTGGAAGTCGTGGCCATAACCTTTTTCTTGCCTTGAGGGCGAACCATAACGAGAAAGATTTCCTAGCATGGGAAATGATCTTACTGCATTTCTTTGCAGTAATCAAAGAGACGGTAGTAGGCGGGGCTACCTTCGGTATCCTGTACAACTTCTTTCCCAAAGTAATAATTGCAGAGCAAGGTCTACACTCATATACAACATGTCACTTCCACAACTATGGTTGTCCTAATAATACATCACAAACTTTAAGAGGAGAAACATCACACAGGACCTCATCCGTGAAGGGCTTGATGTTGTAGGGAAGGCGACACTATTGGATGACACACAAATCTCGTCCTTAGTGAAGCCACCCGATGGTGTACAGTTGTAGATCTACTATCATTGGTAGGCCCAACCGCTTCATGACCTCTACTAAAACGAGGTTCTTTTAGCTCCTGCTATTGATAATGAACTGTAGCGGAGAACCTTTCACCCACATCTGAGAGTGGAAGAGGTGTTCCGCCTCCTCTAGATCTTTAGCCTCATTCTTCTAGATTTTGGTGTTGATCATGATGGTAGTGGGCTCTACATCAATGATTTGCTTCCCTTTGTCATTCCCTTGTTGGGTTCTAACTCAGAGTCGAAACATGTGTCTGATTCAAAGGCCTTTAGCTCGAGAACTAGTGACTACTTGGCCCAACACTCACTTGTGTTGTGAGTGAAGCACTTATGGAGCTCACACAATTTTCCCGTGTCCTTGTTTGTCTTCGTGGTGGTGTTATTTTCTTATGACTTCAGCTGGTTGTCTTGGGCCACCCTGCCTTGGCTTTGGCCTTTTCTTTGTGGTTTAGGGGTGCCTTTTCCTTGCTTTGGATTCACAAATCCAAAGTCTCTCTTATTTTGTTTAAACGTTTTCTCAATCTTGGCAGCGTATCGGTATGTCGTGTCAAGCAAGGAGATGTCTAGGAACTCCATCTGATCATGGATGTACTTGTGTAGACAGTCGTGGTACTTGAGTACCAAATTCCACTCAGAATCCTTGATACCCAACTTAGTGTGGAGGGTATGGAAAATATTTGTGAACACCAACACATCTTGGTCCCTTCCCTATCATAGCGTGGTCCACTTTACATATTTATCTTAATAGCTCCCGACAGGGTAATATTATTCATTGATGGCGTTTCAAAAAGAATCCCAAGTGGGTGTGGCTGAAAACAATGAGGATTCCCTCTCGTCCTTTTGTTCACAATAGGTTTCCCACCAGTCCTTGACGTTGTGGGGTGGCTTTAAGAAATGAAAAAGTAATATTTTCTCGATTGGAAAAGTCATGAATTGAAAAGTATCTTTCCAACAGATTCAACCATTTATCTATAGTGTCTGCATCTGTTTGGCCCTCAAATATGGGAATATCGAATTTAACTTGTACCTTAAAAGGGGTTGTGCCTCCAGAGTGTTTTTTGGATGAAGATGTGTCACCTATGGGTAGGAATCAAAGGATCTGGGAAAACTTATCCATCATCGTATTCGTCTGCCGCTCGAGGGCTTCTTTGAGAAATATTTTGAAAGGATCTCCCACCCCCTCATCTTTTTTTCTTCCACCATGGGAGGTCGTCGGGGTTTGCTAGGCTGGTCTTGAAAATGTTCAACCAAATCGAGCCCTAACTCTTTCTACTGACCTCGTTAGGGACATGCAAAGAAAATTAGAGAAAGATCAGATCGCTCTAATACCACTAATCTAAACTTAAACATGAACACAACAAATTACAAATATAACCATAAATACATAAATAAAGCATAATTAATACTTCATTTCATTAATATCAGAATATTGAAATATGCTTACAAACAGAATGGAAATAAACTAGCTCAGGCGATGGTAGCTTATCTCTAAGAAGAGATGTGGTGGCTACATGCCTCTAAACTGTGTTACAATGAGGCTCCATAGCCTATTTATTATTGAGAAACAATGGAAAACCCTAAACATCCAGAAACCTAACCCTAGGAGATGAAGCGCCAAAATTGTGGGCCCTGTTTGGGTAAATTGGTACATCAAATTCCTGGGGTCATAACTTTGGCATACGATCTTCGTTTGGCTATCATAATCTTTGTTTCAAAGATCTTGAAGAGTAGACCAAAAATAGGCGTGCATATGCATTTGGGGCAATTTTGGTCTCTCCGTTTTCCCTAAAAACATCGTTTAGGGGCTCAAAATGGCTCTAGAAGTTCAGGACCTGAAAAACTACCAAAAATAGTAAATTGTGCTACGATTAAGGAACTTGAAAAACTAAAAGAGACAGTGTTGGGGGTCTAAGTGGAATAGGAGGGTGGCCACCATTATCCACCTGGATTAGTCCTCCACCCTTACAAAGCAATGGTCGCCATTGCATTAAGTGCCTCCATGAGATGGGGAAACTTCTATTGAACTTGGTCCCTGGTGAGCCACTTGCCTTGGTGCAGGAGTTGGCTAGCTTTGACAACTCGATACATTTATATCTTTTGTTGATGAATTTTCATGATCTGTGTGTCCATTATCTGATCAATTGTGGTATGTTCCATTCAATTTGGGTTTAGCTCTGTTGGTGTGATTTGTTTTGCAATGTCAGATGTGTCCAAAAATGGTGGAAAGTATGGCTGAAGGCGGTCTACGTTGAACACTAGGTGTAGACCAAGGAATGGTGAAATGTTGAGCTCAAAATCATTGTCCCTACAACCTTCGGAGTGGGTGAAGCTTGCGATGGGTTGCAGTGAGGCACTCCTTCTGCAAATGTAGCCAAAATTTGTCGCCCACATGGAACTTGTGCAGCACCCAATGTTGATCATGGCACTACTTGTAATTAGCATTGGCTCTATCCAATATATCATGGACCTACTAGCAGATGTGTTGAATCTACTCCATGAGGTTGTTAGCCTTGTCATCTTCGGACTAGACATGAGCCGAATCTGCCTGAGTAGCTACAAATGGTATGGCCACATCAATAGGACATAATGGCTAAAATATCAGCCTTGCCTAAAAGGGGTTGTAGACTATTGAGTTGTGCAGAGCTCTGTTGTAGCTATGCTAGACAGAGGGGAGGCTTTCATCCCATATGCGTGGATGCTTTGATTTGTACATGCGCAAACTGTGTATGATCATCCCGTTGACGACTTCTGTTTGTCCATCAATTTTGGGACAGAAAGTCGTGGACTTAGTGAGTTTGCTCCTAGCATCGACTAGAGACTTGACCAAAATGCACTTAGGAATATGTTTTCCCGATCAAAGATAATGGACTATGGGATCCCAAAGTGTACCCACATTCACTCAAAGAAGAGATTAGTAGTGATCTCTGCTATGATACTCTTCTTGCAAACCACCATAATGGTCATCTTAGAGAATGTGTCAATGACCATGAAAACGCAGTTGTTTCCATGCTTAGTAAAAGGAAGGCCTGACATGTAATCCATGGAGATGGATTCCTAAGGTCTACTAGGAGTAGGCAGAGGAGTACATAGGCCTTGATTCTTGATGGTTGGTTTGGCAATGGCGCAGGAAGTGCAGGATTTAATGTACCTCCCAGCATCCCGATGAAGATGAGGCCAATAAAAATTCTTCTGTAGTACTGCCATTTTTTTCTCTACAATGAAATGTCTAGCGACCCCATTGTGCACCTCCCAAATCATCTTGGCATGCTCACTTGAGGAACAAAGATGTGTCCCAGGTGGCATAACAATGCATCTTGTAGGTGAAATTTTGGAACTTTCTTATCTTCCAGGAGTGTTGGGTATGTGTTGTTGAATTTCGGATTATTGCCGTAAAGATGCCACCACCCCGAAGTCTCGTGCCCACAAGAGTCAAGCACAGTGATCGACACCATGAATTTTGATTAGTTGAGGCAGTCTGTAACATTATTGGTGCTGCCCTTCTTGTACTTAATGTTCAAATGGAATTTTTGTAGGTATGTGGACCATTTTTTATGGCGATCGTTATGCAAATTCCCTTGTTTATGTATGAAATGCAGGGGCCGATCGTTTGTGTGGATGATCATTTCCTTCCCCATAATGTAATGCTTCCACTGATGACATAAATTCATAATGGAATACATTTATTTTTCATAAGTGGGATGCTTTCGAACTATGTCTGCAAGTGTCTCACCATGGTAAGACATTGGATGCCCCTACTGAGTAAGAACTGCACCAATAGCATAGTTAGAGGTATCTGTCTCAATCTCAAATGGTTGCTACAAGTGTGGTAATGTGAGAACTGGTGCAGAGCAGAGGCGATGCTTCAACTCAGTAAAAAACTTTTGTTGGGTTTCAGACGGATTTTTTTTTTCTTTTGCTCCGCCCTTGGTGACTTGACTTAAAGGCCAAGTGATATGAGAGAACCCCAACACGAACCTACAATAAAAATTGGCAAGACCCAGAGAGTTGTGGAGATCTTTTAGAGTGGTTGGGGCTGGCCAATCCTGAATGACTTGTATCTTGGTTGGGTCCACATGCACACTCTTCTCATCAATGAAGTACCCCAAATATAGAACCTGGATCATGCCAAAAGTGCATTTCTCCAAATTGATACACATCTTGTGTTGTTGCAGGGTTTGAAGGACCTGTCGAATATGGTGGAGGTTCTATTCCCAACTCTATCTGAAGATCAAGATTTCATCTAAATAAACCACCATGAATGCATTGGCGAAGGGTCACAAGGTGTCATCCATCAATCTCATGAAGGTTGCAGGGGCATCCATCATCCCAAAAGGCATGACCAACCATTCGAAAAATCCCTCGGATTTGAAGGCATTTTTCCACACATCATAGGGTTCAATAGACACCTGGTGATAACTTGACTTCAAGTCAATCTTGCTGAAATATTTTGCCCCCATTAAGCTAGTCTAGAAGGTCACCAATCCATGGGAATGGGTACCTATTTCAGAAAATGATCTTGTTCAACACCCGATAGTCAATACATAGTCTCCAGGTCCTATCCTTCTTTTGTACCAATAAACTCAGGCTCCCACAGGGTGATGAGCTTGTCCTGATGTGCCCTTTCTGTAACAACTCCTGAATCTACCTCTTGATCTCATCGTTCTCCAGAACAGAGCATCAATATATTGGTCCATTGGGTAGTGGTGCGCCTGGGGTCAGATGAATGGAGTGCTTGACTTGATAGTGCATAGGTAACCCTGTAAATGAGGTGAAAATGTCCCTATACTCCTCCACAACCTTGTCCATCTACTACTACTGTGCAGAGGAGCCCTATCTAGAAGCTGTGGCCATGAATTTCTTCTTTCCCTAAGGGAAAATCATAAGGAAAATAAATTTCCTGGTCTGAGAAATGATCATACTACATTGCTTTTTAGTGATCAAATAGATGGCGGTAGGCAGGGCTACCTCTGGTATCCTTTACAACTTATTGCCCAAATTAATAATCACATAGTGTGGTCTAGAATAATATACAACATGCCACTTCCAAAAGTATGGTTGTCCTAATACTACATCACAAACTTCAAGAGGAGCAACGTCACACAATATCTCATCCGTGAAGGACTTGATGCTGTAGGGAAGGTGACACTACTGGCTAACGCGAAGATCTCATCCTTGGTGAAGCCACCTAATGGTGTATAGCTGCAGACGTGTTGTCTTCGATAGGCCCAGCTGCTTCATGACCTCTGCTGAAATGAGGTTCTTTTAACTTTTGTTGTCAACAATGAACTGCAGCGGAGAACCTTTCACCCGCATCTTTGAGCAGAAGAGGCATTCCCCCTCCTCTAGATCTTCAGACTTATTCTTCTGGATTTTGGTGGTAGCCACAGATGCACTAGGCTTCACATCAATAATCTACTTCCCTTTTTCATTCCCCTTTTCAGGTTCTAACTTGGATTCAGAACATGCACATGATTCAAAAGCCTTCATCTTGGCCACCAGTGACTACTTGGCCCTACACTCACTTGCGTTGTGAGTGAAGCTCTTATTGAAATCACACCATTTTCCCATCTCCTTCTTTGTCTTTATGGTATTTTTCTTTTCTTGCAGCATCGGCGGGTTGTCCCGAGATGCCTCACCTTAGCTTTCTCCTTTTCTCTGTGGTTCGGGGGCGCCTTTTTCTTCCTTCGGATTCACAAATCCAAAATATCGTTTCTTCTTTTTAAACTTCTGGTTAATCTTGACAACATATCGGTATTCCATGTCAAGCAAGGAGATATCCACGAACTCCATCTTGTCTTTGATGTACTTGTGAAGAGACCCCCGGTACTTGAGTACCAAATGACACTCATAATCCTTGATACTTAACTTAGTGCAGAGGGTATGGAAAATATTTTTGAACTCCGACACATCTAATCCCTTCCCTGTCGTAGCGTGGTCCACTTTATGTATTTATCTTCATAACTCCCGACAGGGTATTATTGTTCCTTGATGGCATCTCAGAAATAATCCCAAGTGGGTGACACTGAAAACAACGAGGATTCCCTCTGGTAATTTTGTTCACAATAGGTTTCCCACCAGTCCTTGATGTGTGGGGCGGCTTTGAGAAGTGCAATAGTAATCTTTAACTGATTGGAAAAGTCATGAACTGAAAAATACCCTTCCAATAGATTCAAACATTTATCTATGGTGTCTGCATCTATTTGGCCCTCAAATATGATAATATTGAAGTTAACTTGTACCTTAAAAGGAGTGTTGCCTCCAGAATGGCTGCTAGATGAAGATGCATCACCGATGGGTAGCCTTCGAAGGATCTGGCAAAGTTATCCATCGTCGTGTTCCTCTATTGCTCGAGGGCTTCCTCGAGCAATATTTTGAAAGGATATCATGCCCCATCATCTTTCTTTTCTTCTTCCATGGGAGGTTGTCATGGTTTGCGAGGCTGGTCTTGCAAAGGTTCAACTAGATCGATCCCTAACTCCTTATACTGTGACCTCGTTGGGGACATGCAAAGAAAAAAAGAGAAAGAGCAGGCTGCTCTGATACCACTAATCCAAAATTAAATAGGATATAATAAATTACAGATATAAACATAAATACAAAAATGTAATAGAAATAACACTTCATTTCATTAATATCATAATACTAAAATATGCTTACAAACATAATGGAAATAAACTAGCTCGGGCAATGGTAGCTTATCTCTTAAAAGAGATGTGGTGGTTACATGCCTCTGAACTGTGTTACAATGAGGCTCCAAGGCCTATTTATTATTGAGATAAAATGGAAAACCCTAAATATCCAAAAATCTAACCCTAGGAGATGAAGCACCAAAACTGTGGGCCCAGTTTGGGTAAATTGGTACATCAATTTCCTCGGGTCATAACTTTGGCATACGATCTCTGTTTGGCTAACATAATACCTCGTTTCGAAGATCTCAAAGAGTAGGTTGAAAAAATAAGAACTTATTTAACAATGTTTTGGTCTCTCCATTTTCCCTAAAAATGTTGTTTAGGGAATCAAAATGGCTCTGAAAGTTCAAGAACCGAAAAACTGCAAAAAATAGTAAACTGTGCTACAATTAAGGAAACTGAAAAACTGAAAGAGACAGTGTTGGGGGTCCAAGTGGAATAAGAGGGTGGCCACCAATATCATCATGGATGATTCCTCCCCCATTAGGAAGAAATGGTTCCCATTAATGCATTGAGTGCCTCCATGAGAAGGGGAAACTTTTGTTGAACTTGGTCCCAGGTGAGCCACTTGCCTTGGTGCAGGAGTTGGCCAGCTTTGAAAACTTGATATAGTTGGATCTTATGTCGGTGAGTGTTCTTGATCTATGTGTCCATGATCCAATCAGTTGTGGTATGTTCCATGTAGTTCGGGTTTAACTCTGTTGGTATGAGTTGTTCTACAATGTTGGATGTGTTCAACAATGGTGGAAAGTATGGCCAAAGGAAATTTACATTGAACACTCGGTCCAGACCAAGGAACAATGGAATGATGAGATCAAATAAATTATCCCCTACAGCCTTGGTGATGGTGTATGGCCCATATCAGAGCAAGCGAAGCTTGCGATGGGTTCCAGTGAGGTGTTCCTTCTGTAAATGTAGCCAAACTTTGTCGCTCACCTAAAACTTATGCAACACCCGATGCTGATCATGGTGCTTCTTTTACTTAGCATTCACTCTATCCAATATATCATGGACTTGTTGGGATATGTGTTGAATGCGCTCAATGAATTTGTTAGCCTTGTCGGCTTCGGACTCGAAATGAGTCGAATCTTCCTTAGTAGATGCAAATGGTATTCCCACATCAATGGGACATAATGGCTGAAATCCCAGCCCTAACTGAAAGGGGTTGTGGTCCATTGAGTTATGGAGAGCTCTATTGTAGATGTGTAGGACATGGGGGAGGCTTTCATCCCATGTGCGTGGATGCTTCAAGCTGTACATGCGCAATATGTGTATGATCATCCTGTTAATGACTTATTTTTGTCCATTTGTCTAGGGATGGAAATTCGTGGACTTAGTGAGTTTGGTATCCAACATCGAGCAAAGACTTGACCAAAATGCATGTAGGAATCTGTTGTCCCAATCAAAGACAATGGGCTATGGGATCCAAAAGTGTGCCCACACTCGCTCAAAGAAGAGCTTAGCAATGGCCTCTGCTGGGATACTCTTCTTGCAGGCCACCATAATGGCCATCATAGAGAAATTGTCCATGACCATGAAAACACATTCGTTGTCATGCTTAGTAGAAGGAAGACCCGACATGTAATCCATGGAGATGGATTCCCAAGTTCAAATATGAGTAGGCATAGGAGTATATAGGCCTTGATTCTTGATGGTTGGTCTAGTAATGGTGTAGGCAGTGTAATATTTAATGTACCTCCCAACATCCCGACGAAGGTTCGACCAATAAAAATACTTTTGCAACACTACCACTATTTTCTCTACTCTAAAATATCCAGTGACCCGACTGTAGTGCGCCTCCCAAATCATCTTGGCACGCTCTCTTAAAGGAACACAGATGTGTCCCAAGTGGCATAATAGTGCATCTTGGAAGAGAAAATTTGGAACTTTCTTACCCTCTAGGAGTGTCTAGTATGTGCTACCAAATTCTAGATCTCTCTCATAAAGATGCAGCCACCCCAAAGTCTCGTTCCCATAGGAGTCAAGCACAGTGAACAACGACATGGCTACTAGTAGGATGGGGAAGTCTGCAACATTTTTGGTGCTTCCCTTCTTGCACTTAATGTTCAAAAGGAATTGTTGTAGGTATGTGGACCATCTCTGATGGAGATTGTTGTGCAACTTCCCTTGTGTCTGTATGAACTGCAGGGGTTGGTGTTCTATGTGGATGATTGTTTCCTTCCCCATAATGTAATGTATCCATTGATGTCAAACTTGCACAATGAAATACATTTCTTTGTCATAAGTGTGATACTTTCATACTGTGTCTAAAAGTATCTCACTGTAGTAAGCCACTCGATGCCCGTGCTCATTAAGATACTAAGAAGTAAACCAATATCATATTCGGAGGTGTTTGTCTCAATCTCAAATGGTTGTTGCAGGTCGGTAATGTGAGCACTGGTGTAGAGCAGAGGTGATGCTTCAACTTGGTAAACACCTTCTATTGGGTTTTGGACCAAAAAAATTTGTTTTCTCTCCACCCTTGGTGACTTGACTTAAAGGCCAGGTGATATGAGAGAACCCCAACATGAACATGTGGTAAAAATTAGCAAGACCTAGAAAATTGCGGAGCTCTATTAGAGTGGTTGGGGCTGGCCAATCCCAGATGACTTGTATCTTGGTTGGGTCCATATGCACACCCTACTGATCAATGATGTTCCCCAAATATTGAACCTGGATCATGCCAAAAGTGCATTTCTTCAAATTGGCACACAACTTGTGTTGTTGTGGGGTTTGAAGGACCTGTCAAATATGGTGGAGGTGCTCTTCCCAACTCTGGCTGAAGATCAATATGTCATCTAAATACACCACCACGAAAGCATTAGTGAAGGGTCGTAAGATGTCGTCCATCAATTCATGAAGGTTTCGAGGGCATTCCTCAACCTGAAGGGCGTGACCAACCATTCAAAAAGGCCCTCCTTGGATTTTAAGATAGTTTTCCACACATCAGAGGGTTTGATAGGCACCTGGTGATAACCAAACTTCAAGTCAATCTTTCTAAAATATTTGGCTCCCTTGAGCTGGTCCAAAAGGTCATCAATCCATGGGATTAGGTACCTATTCCAGATAGTAATGTTGTTCAAAGCCCGAGAGTCAATAAAGAGTCTCCAGGTCCCATCCTTTTTCTGTACCAATATAATCGAGCTCGCACAAGGTGATGAGCTTGGCCTGAAGTGCCCTTTCAGCAACAACTCTTGAATCTGCCTCTTGATCTCATCATTCTCTAGAACAGAGCATCGATAGATCAATCCATTTTGTATTGGCGTGCTCGAGGTCAGATCGATGGAGTACTTGACCTGACATTGCATAGTTACCCCTGTAGGTGAGGCGAAAATGTCCTTATACTCCTCCACGACCTTGTCCATTTATTGCTACTATGTGGAGGAGCCCTGTCTAGAAGCCGTGGCCACAACCCTCTTCTTGCCTTGAGGGAGAATCATAAGGAAAACAATTTTCCTAGTCTAGGAAATGATCTTACTGCATTGCTTTGTAGTGATCAAAGAGATGGCGGTAGCTGGGTCTACCTCTGATATCCTGTACAACTTATTTCCCAAAGTAATAATCACAGAGAGAGGTCTAGAATCATATGAAACATGTCACTTCCACACGTATGTTTGTCCTAATAATACATCACAAACTTCAAGAGAAGAAACATCGCATAGTACCTCATCTGTGAAGGGCTTGATGTTGTAGGGAAAGAAACACTGTTGGATGACACGAAGATCTCATCCTTGGTGAAGCCACCCAATGGTGTACAATTGAAAATGTGTTGTCATCATTAGGCCCATCCACTTCATGACCTCTACAGAAATGAGGTTCGTTTGCCTCCTTCTATTGACAATGAACTACAACGGAGAACCTTTCACCCACATTTGTGAGTGGAAGAGATGTTCCCCCTCCTCTAGATCTTCAAGCTCATTATTTTGGATTTTGGTGGTGTCCACGATGGCACTGGGCTCCGCGTCAATGATTTCCTTGCCTTTTTTATTCCCTTGTTAGGTTCCGACTCAAAGTCAGAACACGCTTCTGATTCAGAAGCCTTCAGCTCGGCCACTAGTGACTTCTTAGCCCTACACTCACTTGTGTTGTGAGTGGAGCTCTTATGGAACTCACACCATTTTCCCATGTCCTTCTTTATCTTCGTGGTGTTTTTCTTTGCTTACAGCTTTGGCGAGTTGTCCTGGGCCGCCCCACCTTAGCTTTGGCCTTTGCTTTGTGGTTTGGGGTTGCATTTTCCTATTTAAATTTCTGCCCAATCTTGACAGTGTATTAGTATTCCGTGCTGAGAGAGGAGATGTCCAGGAACTCCATCTTGTCCTAGATGTACTTGTGTAGACAATCAAGGTACTTGAGTACCAAACGCTGCTCAGAATCCTTGATACCTAACTTAGTGTGGAGGGTATGGAAACTATTTGTGAACTCTGACACATTTTGGTCCCTTCCCTTCCATAGCGTGGTCCACTTTATGTATTTATCTTCATAGCCCATGATAGGGTAATATTGTTCCTTGATCGCATCTTGAAAAGAATACCAAGAGGATGTGGCTGAAAATAGTGAGGATTCCCACTCGTCCTTTTGTTGACAATACGTTTTCCACTAGTCCTTGACATGCGGGGCGCTTTGAGAAGTGCAAAAGTAATCGTTTCCTGATTGGAAAAGTCATGAACTGAAAAATATATTTCCAATAGATTTAAACATTTATCTACGATGTATGCATCTATTTGGCCCTCAAATATGGGAATATCAAAGTTAACTTGTACCTTAAAAGGAGTGGTGCCTCCAGAGTGGTTTTGGATGAAGATGCATTGCCTGTGGGTAGGTGTCGAAGGATCTGGGCAAAGTTATCAATCATTGCATTCCTCTGTTGCTCGAGGGATTCCTCGAGCAATATTTTGAAAGGATCTCCTACCCCATTGTCTTTCTTTTCTTTCGCCATGGAAGGCCGTTGGGGTTTGTTAGGCTAGTCTTGCAAAGGTTCAACTAGATTGAGCCTTAACTCCTTATACCCTTACCTCGTTGGGGACATGCAAAGAAAATTAGAGAAAGAGAAGACTGCTCTGATACCACTAATCCAAACTTAAAAAGGAACAAAACAAATTACAGATATAACCATAAATATAGAAATGCAACAAAAGTAACACTTCATTTCATTAATACCATAATACTAAAATATGCTTACAAACAAAATGGAAATAAACTAGCTTGGGTGATGGTAGTTTATATTTGAGAAGAGATGTCGTGGCTACATGCCTCTGAACTATGTTACAATGAGGCTCCAAGGCTATTTATTATTGAGAAATAATGGAAAACCCTAAACATCCATAAACCTAACCCTAGGAGATGAAGGACCAAAACTATGGGCCCCGTTTGGGTAAATTGGTACATCAATTTCCTGGGGTCATAACTTTGGCATATGATTTCCTTTTGGCTATCATAATACCTCGTTTTGAATATCTCGAAGAGTAGGGTTGAAATCAAATTTGCAAGCCTAGTTGGGAGTTATTTGGCCTCTCTGTTTTCCCTAAAAACGTCATTTAGGGCCTCAAAACAACTCCAAAAGTTCATGACTCGAAAAACAACAAAAAATAGTAAATTGTGCTACAATTAAGGAAACTGAAAAACTAAAAGAGACAGTGTTGCAAGTCCAAGTGGAATAGGAGGGTGGCCACCAATATCCACCTGGATCAAGAGCTATCTTGGGAATGTTCAGTTTGATGATGAATCTTGAAACAATTTTTGACATACCTGCTTTCTGGGAGAAGATGGTTATTTCTCAATTGACAAATCTTTCCCTCACTAGATGTTTCAAATTTATTTCTATAATTACTTATCTCTTCTTGTATACTCATGTTGAAATATTTATGCACCTGGGATTGAATATCATGGATCCTCACAAGAAAAAATAGTCAGTGGTGTTTTGGACTGATATGGTGTGAAATAATGTAAAGAATGAGGGCTTGAGGTACTTTATTACTTCTTTTTTATTAGTTTCTTACTCAATCATAAAAAAATATTCTCCACCTCGCATATTACCAAAGCCCTGGTCTTTTCTTCAGCTCAGTAAAGATGTTAAAGTAGGTGATTGTTTTCCATTTGAAGATTATGTAGAAATTAGATTATATGGAGCAAAAGTTTCCCCTTACAGGCTCCCTACATTTGTGCGTGTGAGATTGTTGTATTTAGAATTTATCAAGCAAAGTTTGAATGTTGATCAAGTACATTTTTTTCCAGCAAAGAAGGGGCATCTATTTAAATTTCCAAGGATAGCAGGACCTTTTATTGTGAATAACAGGCAAGCTATAGGAGAAGTTTAGAAAGCTCTTGAAGATACGAATTTGCATCTGGGTGAGAAATGGGAATATGAACCTCACCATATTATTTCAAACAAGAGAGTGGAAAATGCTTATGCTCCCTATGTACATGAAGCTCGACCAGATGTAGAAAAACTAGCAAATGGAGGACAAACCAGTTTGCTAGTAGAGGTGGAGATTGAAACTCCTCATCAAAGTGAAAATAATTTAAAGAAAGGCAGTTAATATGTCATTTATTTGGGGGAAGAAACAAATAGAGGTACTAAAAGGGTTAAATTATCTCAGGGGGGTAGTTCGTCATCAACATCAAGTTTTCAATTACAGTTAGGAGAAGCTATTTGTACACCATCTTCTCCTATTCCAGAAGAGATTGGTCACAGCTCTGTTTCAATGATAAAGCCATTGTATTCTCAGATTGAATAAAAGAACAAAAAAGCTAAAGAAAGCATGGAGTCCCAATTTACTTTCTTACTTTTACTTGTAGTTGAAAACCTTGATTTTGACAATGGAGATAATTCACCATTTAAAGAGATTTGTATTACTCGCTTGAAAAACTTATGAAAGTGGAATTATTGATTTTAGTGTGTTTTGGGCTTAAATTCAACTGGCCAAATTATGAAGCATTGTCCTGAAAGGTGCAACTAGTTTGGTTGGACGTGTTATAAAACATTTTATCATTATTTCCTGTCTGCCTAGATTGCTGGTATTTATTAAAAAGATGGATCACTTTTGGCATTAATTTATTTTATGCAAAATATGAGTGGGCTTGTGGTAATTATGTGAATAGTATCATAGTCAACTATAAGCCTCATTCATCGACTATACGGTAATAATGCGATATTATCTAATAAATATTCATATAGCATTGCAATTATTAAGCCACAAGTAAGTAAGCAATTTGAGGGATGCAAAACTTTGGATTTGTTGGGATTCTTTTCGTTATATGTTCAACTTAAAATAATCACCAAATATGCTAAATAAAATTATTAATACACTTCCATTAATTTAGTAATACAAAAGTTTCAACATTCTGAGCACTACAATTAAATTTCACTTCCTCGCGTTCAATAAAAAACCTATTACAAATATAAAATTACTAAAAATAAAACATTGAAATTTTAATCTAGAAGCGAGAGTGAAATGAGTCTTTTTGGAGAATACCCAATGAGGAAGAGGCTCTAACTTAGAGGTCCTGGTTGTCCTTCCTCATTATCCTTATTCCAACAAGATCAGTTCCACCATAAAGCATAACATAACCAAATCAAGAAAATAGTAAAGACCCAATTTCCAGTTCAGTTCTTAATCGAGAAGAGGATCTAACTTAGATGCCTTGGTTGAAATTCCCAACCTAAACCAATTACTAGAAGGAAATAATAATAAAATAAAGAAAGCAGTAAAGATTAAATGCATAAACACAATTTCGAGTTGAGTTCTTAATCAAGAAGGAAGAGGATCTAACTTAGATGCCTTGGTTGACCTTCCTTACTTAAACCAATTACTGAAAGGAAATAATTCAAAAACATAAATGAACATGGCATATAATGAATCTATTCAGAAAATATTCACAAGAAATTATAAAGGAAACAACAATCTAAAATATTCACAATTATACACAAAATTACACTGCAGTGTACTTAGCTCAAAATGGGGGCCCTCCACCCTTGCTTGGTACACTTGAAACTATCAGCTATAGTAGATAAGAAATCACATCCCACAACAAGAAAATAGAACTCAAGTTATTCATATTATATTCAGAAATAAAGAAGTCTCAATAGTCACAATACATGCTCATAGTTGTTGAATAGTTATGCTTAAATAAGAAAAATGTATAAAAAAATAAACTAAAATAGACGTAACAACCTATAAGAGTACTAATCCATATAATAAGGTCAAACTCATCACTTTGGTTGCACAAAATATTGTAGGATCCCACTAAATCACAAAACTACCCCTTAAATCACGGGATTTTTTGGGTCACTGGTCAAGTTTGACAAGCTTTAACCAGGAATGTTTTGACTCATTTGGATTATGCCAATAGGAGTCTGTCCATCCCTGGTTCCCATATTTCTCGAATATATCTTCAGTTTCCACCAAGGTGTCCTGCACATTCGACTTAAATGGAGCCATTACGAAAAATTTTGTTCTAATTAAAAAAAAAATTATACCCAATTTTTACTAAAAATTCTAAAATTTAAAAGACAATTATTTTACCTTAATGTGCAATAAGAGGAAAAATATGGTAATATGAGCATGGTCTGATGGTAAGGGATGATAAATAGATGGATTATGCATGGTGAAAAGGGTCAAAATCGAGGGCCAACACATATCAGGACAAAGAGTTTGTGGTATGTACAGATTCTCATAAGAGAGGACTTGGTGGGGTTCTGATGTAGGAAGGACAGGTAGTGTGCTATGAATCAAGGAAACTAAATGAGCATGAGTAGAATTATGTGATGCAAGATCTTGAGTTGGCATATATCATCCATTTATTGAAGATGTGGACCCACTATCTTCTTGGAAAGAGGTTCAACTTGATCAGTAAAGCTATCAAAAAGAAGAAAATAAAACAAGAAAGCTAAAAATCAAAAGAAAAGTAAAGAAATAAAACAAGAAAGCTAAAAAATCAAAGTTGCATGTAGACACATGGAGTGTGTGCATGTGGTTCCCATCCAATGTTTGTTATATTTAATAGATGGTGAGGAAGATGAGAAGCATTCCTACATTCCATCATTCTGAGATTCTACCTTTCATTCTCTTGGGAGAATGGTGTTCTAAGACTTAGGAGTCACTGGCAGTAGTACGTTGATTGAGGGCTTGGGGGTGGCCAGTTGTAGCAATCCTTGCACAATTGAGCCTACGGTTGGGTGGAGAGTCGTCCCCAAAACCTTGTTGCGGTAAGCCTACTTCTACCATAGGTAAGCACAGGTAAACACTATTCATAGTTTGAGTTTAATTAATTAATTACATGTTTATTTGGCTAGGTAAATGCCACTCTAATTTAAATTTAATGTTAATAAATTAATTAGATATTTATTGAATGTATCTTGAGATTCTTATGGCTATTAAATGATTACTCTAAGGAAATTTAAGAAATCAAACAACCAAAGAAATATTCCACACCATATAGAAGAGACACTGCCACCCGACCCAGAACCGGATCGGATGACTGGGAAGGTTATTTCTCCCCAACACCAAAATAAAATCATTTTATTAATTATATGACCTGCCTGCAAGCGCACCCGCGAAGGCAACACCATATCAAATCCCTTAAATTACAATACATTTAGCCATATTAATTTCCCGGATAAGACATAAATTTGTAAGCTTGCGGCCATGGCTATGCGTGTTCCTGCAAATCCCATTGTTCTTTTCGACAACAATGTCGAGAAATCTGCACACACTATAAGGTCAATTGTACCATTTACACAATCAATAGTACCATTTTCTCATGCAAGGAATAATCATAGCCCGATCACATAATCTCCACCCACTCAAATAGCCAACTGCATACTTGGTGGCTCTCCAGCTCACAAATGCAAAAGTTGTTGGCGCTTGGACCACAGTGTTTAACAACTAGCAGCAATCATTGCAGAAGGGCGAGCAATTATTTTCGTTCATATTAGAAGGAATGCAAATAGATTAGTGGACCTCCTTGCCAATAAAGGGGTGGAAGATAATCTAGAAATTTCGATTTGCTTTAAAAGAGAGGAGGGATGGTGTTGGTAGTCACCAATAACTTCTTTTCCCATCACTAGAGGAACAAATTCTTTGGAGCTAGTCCTTAAATTAATAGACAAGTAGGTAAGCAATAATCAAGAAAGTTAAACATTGTTAATGCCGCAAAATTCTTTAAAAAAAATAATTGCAATTGCAACTATTTACAATTCAAACTGTTTCGATATAATTTATCTAATTTATTTTTCCACCAAATAAAGAAAATATTCTATTTTATCTTTAATATACATTCAAAATTAAATTCTATCAATATTCAAAACATTGTTCTTAATAATATTCAAAATGTCACTCAAATTATTATCAACTATGGAATTTATAAATTTCATAGGTTCACAATTTTAAATATAATTTATCAATTAATTAATGTATATAGAATATTCCAAAAATAACTTATCAAATTTTTCCTTTTTAATTAATCTACTTATAATATGAAAATAATATATATATAGTTAAGAAAAAACTGTATATTATACAATTATTTTATTCTTTAATTAAATACAATTATTTAATACAATTTAATATATAATACCATATGGAGCTTTGCACCATAAAAACGATCCTACAGTGATATCACACAATGAACTCTAAGTACATCATGCTATGGCCCTCAATACCTTGATTCTTAAGCATTGTTCATTTGTCATATGACGGTTCCCTTTAGGAGATAATGAAAACCAATAACCAAATATATGATTATAAAAATTACAAATTGATAATATATATTAAAAGAAATAAATAATGATAAATATATATATAATGACATGGCATTTTTTTTTATATAAAAAAAGACCATAGAAAATTCATGATTTTTTAGTTAATTTTTTGTTTTTTTTTATAATTATTATGTTTAGTTAATTTTGTTTATTAAGAACATATAATAATAATTTAATAGAAAAAACAAAACTACTGGAGCATCTCATCTAGCGATCATAAAATATGCTAGGTTAAACAAAACGAAACTGAAAAAAAACATAATAATAATGTAGTGGAAAAAAACAAATAAAGAATATCCGCATATTAAAATACATGGAGTTAAACAAAACTAAAACTAATAAAAACTAAGAAAATATTTAATCCTGTAAATACGTACTTCATTTGAAAAAACAATTTAATAAATCCTAGGGAGGGCATCTGCAATTCGGGCCGTCGTGTGATCTCATTTGTTCCGGTTTCAGACTTGTCGTCTGAGACTTGCCTACATAGATGATGAGTAAGATGCGTGATCGTTTTGAGTACCGACAATTTGAAATGGCGATTTCCCATATCAGGATTTTTTTGAACGACGATTTTTTTTTTGTTCATTGTTGTTGTGATAATAGAGGGTGAGATCAGACATAAACGAAATCCTTCGCGAAATGCTTAACATCGTAGAAATGAAAGGACGAGTGTTTTGATGGAGCCATAAATGATTTTCGCTTTGCTTAGGATATGGGTATATTCAGAATTTGACTGCGGCCAAATGAAAAATAATGCTTTTTACAAATCGATCTAAAGGAATTTCCTTTAAAAATCCTGAAGATATTTTTTTTTTTTTTTAAAAGAATGAACCTAAATTGGGTCTGTGACTTCCTTTCAAATAAATCTGCAATTAAAATTCAAGCGTCAAGATACAAAATTTCCTCCAAGATCGATGCTGAAAATCTCCAACAACAAAAAAAATTATGGTTTTCCCTTCAAATGTCCAGGGAAAAAATTGTTTTGAGAAAAAGAGACCTTATACCGTATCCACAAAATAAATACTAGTCTCATTATATTATAAATTTCTATTATAGATTGACATAAAACAATTAAATCATAATGATATCAAAAAGATTAAACAAGATCTTGTGGAACGATTAACTTATAGGCCCTAAGGGTTGAACCTTACTCTGATACCATATGTAACAACCCAAAATAAATATCTAATCAATTTATTAACATTAAATTTAAATCAGAGTGGCACTTACCTAGCCAAATAAACATGTAATTAATTAATTAAACTCAAACTATGAATAGTGTTTACCTGTGCTTACCTATGGTAGAAGTAGGCTTACTGCAACAAGGTTTTGGGGACGACTCTCAATCCAACCGTAGGCTCAATTGTGCAAGGATTGCTACAACTGGCCACCCCCGAGCCCTCAATCAACGTACTACTGCAAGTGACTCCTAAGTCTTAGAATGATGATAGGTATCTAATGTTCAATACTCATGATGGATATGATATGCATAACGTGGCATAGGAATTATGATGTTATAATATGAGGATTATTGACATGTGGTTCATTTATGTGAACTCATGATATGTCTTGATATAATTATGTGCTGGTATAACTGAAGCATACGATAGTTTTGTACAAATCTATGACATGCATGAGCATGTAGTTCCTTATTAACAAAGATGAACGTTCTGATGATGACATGCAAGAGTTGGCATGTGGATTATTTCCTATGATACTATGATGGTATGGTTAATGCATTGGATGCATGTTGAGATGTGATGATTCACAGGACTCCACAAATGGGCCGAGAGGTCCGGTTTATTTGATGATCTCTTGCGAGCCCATACGCACGAGGGAGAATAAGTAACACCATATGGGCTGGGGACAAAACTCAATCAACACTACATATGCCAGTGGTTCCTTTGTCTTGTGTATAGCTCTTGATGGATAGCTCTTGAAGAGCTATGGGACCATCTTGAGGAGGCCAAGTGCCTAATGTTCCAGGCTAGGTGCCTGTTATTGGATTGGGATGTCGAAGTCTGGAAGGGATGTAAAGGACTTCGATGCCTGGGGTTGCACGCCTTAGTAGTTGTGGAGGGAGTGGGCCAGCCTTGCGAGATGCCCGGGGTCATTGAGTACCGGATCGGATGCCTGCCTTGGGGCAGATGAGGTCTGAGTCAAGCGCGAACCTTGGGGCCAGCCTTGGACTAGGATACAGACCGAGTGAGGCTTAGCCTGGTGCCGAAAGTGGGAAAAATGACAGAGATTCCTTGAGATTTCCCGGGGTGTTGGGGACTTTCGATG
>APFE031683225.1:140443-155737 GCA_000404065.3 Pinus taeda
AAACAATAAAAAAAATCAGTAAAGCTATCAAAAAGAAGAAAATAAAACAAGAAAGCTAAAAATCAAAAGAAAAGTAAAGAAATAAAACAAGAAAGCTAAAAAATCAAAGTTGCATGTAGACACATGGAGTGTGTGCATGTGGTTCCCATCCAATGTTTGTTATATTTAATAGATGGTGAGGAAGATGAGAGGCATTCTTGCATTCCATCATTCTGAGATTCTATCTTTCATTCTCTTGGGAGAATGGTGTTCTAAGACTTAGGAGTCACTGGCAATAGTACATTGGTTGAGGGCTCGGGGGTGGCCAGTTGTAGCAATCCTTGCACAATTGAGCCTACGGTTGGGTGGAGAGTCGTCCCCAAAACCTTGTTGCGGTAAGCCTACTTCTACCACAGGTAAGCACAGGTAAACACTATTCATAGTTTGAGTTCAATTAATTAATTACATGTTTATTTGGCTAGGTAAGTGCCACTCTAATTTAAATTTAATGTTAATAAATTAATTAGATATTTATTGAATGTATCTTGAGATTCTTATGGCTATTAAATGGTTACTCTAAGGAAATTTAAGAAATCAAACAACCAAAGAAATATTCCACACCATATAGAAGAGACACTGCCACCCGACCCAGAACCGGATCGGATAACTGGGAAGGTTATTCCTCCCCAACAACAAAATAAAATCATTTTATTAATTATATGGCCTGCCTGCAAGCGCACCCGCGAAGGCAACACCATATCAAATCCCTTAAATTACAATACATTTAGCCATATTAATTTCCCGGATAAGACATAAATTTGTAAGCTTGCGGCCATGGCTATGCGTGTTCCTGCAAATTCCATTGTTCTTTTCGACAACAATGTCGAGAAATCTGCACACACTATAAGGTAAATTGTACCATTTACATAATCAATAGTACCATTTTCTCATGCAAGGAATAATCATAGCCCGATCACATAATCTCCACCCACTCAAATAGCCAACTGCATACTTGGTGGCTCTCCAGCTCACAAATGCAAAAGTTGTTGGCGCTTGGACCACGGTGTTTAACAACTAGCAACAATCATTGCAGAAGGGCGAGCAATTATTTTCGTTCATATTAGAAGGAATGCAAATAGATTAGTGGACCTCCTTGCCAATAAAGGGGTGGAAGATAATCTAGAAATTTCGATTTGCTTTAAAAGAGAGGAGGGATGGTGTTGGTAGTCACCAATAACTTCTTTTCCCATCACTAGAGGAACAAATTCTTTGGAGCTAGTCCTTAAATTAATAGACAAGTAGGTAAGCAATAATCAAGAAAGTTAAACATTGTTAATGCCGCAAAATTCTTTAAAAAAAATAATTGCAATTGCAACTATTTACAATTCAAACTGTTTCGATATAATTTATCTAATTTATTTTTCCACCAAATAAAGAAAATATTCTATTTTATCTTTAATATACATTCAAAATTAAATTCTATCAATATTCAAAACATTGTTCTTAATAATATTCAAAATGTCACTCAAATTATTATCAACTATGGAATTTATAAATTTCATAGGTTCACAATTTTAAATATAATTTATCAATTAATTAATGTATATAGAATATTCCAAAAATAACTTATCAAATTTTTCCTTTTTAATTAATCTACTTATAATATGAAAATAATATATATATAGTTAAGAAAAAACTGTATATTATACAATTATTTTATTCTTTAATTAAATACAATTATTTAATACAATTTAATATATAATACCATATGGAGCTTTGCACCATAAAAACGATCCTACAGTGATATCACACAATGAACTCTAAGTACATCATGCTATGGCCCTCAATACCTTGATTCTTAAGCATTGTTCATTTGTCATATGACGGTTCCCTTTAGGAGATAATGAAAACCAATAACCAAATATATGATTATAAAAATTACAAATTGATAATATATATAAAAAGAAATAAATAATGATAAAATATAATATAATGACATGCATTTTTTTTATAATATATAAAAAGACCATAGAAAATTCATGATATTTTTTAGTTAATTTTTGTTTCTTAAGAAACATAATAATAATAATTTTTTAATAGAAAAAACAAAACTACTGGAGCATCTCATCTAATCTAGCGATCATAAAATATGCTGGGTTAAACAACAACAACAACAAAAAAAAACATAATAATAATGTTGTGGAAAATAACAAATAAAGAATATCCGCATATTAAAATACATGGAGTTAAACTAAACTAAAACTAATAAAAACTAAGAAAATATTTAATCCTATAAATATGTACTTCATTGGAAAAAACAATTTAATAAATCCTAGGGAGGGCATCTGCAATTCGGGCCGTCGTGTGATTTCATTTGGTCCGGTTTCAAACTTGTCATCTGAGACTTGCCTACATAGATGATGAGTAAGATGCGTGATGGTTTTTAGTACCGACAATTTGAAATGGCGATTTCCCATATCAGGATTTTTTTGAACGGCGATTTTTTTTTTGTTCATTGTTGTTGTGATAATAGAGGGTGAGATCAGACATAAATGAAATCCTTCGCGAAATGCTTAACATCGTAGAAATGAAAGGACGAGTGTTTTGATGGAGCCATAAATGATTTTCGCTTTGCTTAGGATATGGGTATATTCAGAATTTGCCTGCGGCGAAATGAAAAATAATGCCTTTTACAAATCGATCTGAAGGAATTTCCTTTAAAAATCCTAGAGATTTTTTTTTTTTTTTTTTTAAAGAATGAACCTAAATTGGGTCTGTGACTTCCTTTCAAATAAATCTGCAATTAAAATTCAAGCGTCAGGATACAAAATTTCCTCCAAGATCGATGCTGAAAATCTCCAACAACAACAAAAAATTATGGTTTTCCCTTCAAATGTCCAGGGAAAAATTTGTTTTGAAAAAAAGAGACCTTATACTGTATCTACAAAATAAATACTAGTCTCATTATATTATAAATTTCTATTTTAGATTGACATAAAACAATTAAATCATAATGATATCAAAAAGATTAAACAAGATCTTGTGGAACGATTAATTTATAGGCCCTAAGGGTTGAACCTTGCTCTGATACCATATGTAGCAACCCAAAATAAATATCTAATCAATTTATTAACATTAAATTTAAATCAGAGTGGCACTTACCTAGCCAAATAAACATGTAATTAATTAATTAAACTCAAACTATGAATAGCGTTTAGCTGTGCTTACCTGTGGTAGAAGTAGGCTTACCGCAACAAGGTTTTGGGGACGACTCTCCACCCAACCGTAGGCTCAATTGTGCAAGGATTGCTACAACTGGCCACCCCTGAGCCCTCAATCAACGTACTACTGCAAGTGACTCCTAAGTCTTAGAATGCTGATAGGTATTTAATGTTCAATACTCATGATGGATATGATATGCATAACGTGGCATAGGAATTATGATGTTATAATATGAGGATTATTGACATGTAGTTCATTTATGTGAACTCATGATATGTCTTGATATAATTATGTGTTGGTATAACTGAAGCATGCGATAGTTCTGTACAAATCTATGACATGCATGAGCATGCAGTTCCTTATTAACAAAGATGAACTTTCTCATGATGACATGCAAGAGTTGGCATGTGGATTATTTCCTATGATACTATGATGGTATGGTTAATGCATTATATGCATGTTGAGATGTGATGATTCACAGGACTCCACAAATGGGCCGAGAGGGCCGGTTTATTTGATGTTCTCATGGGAGCCCATACGCACGAGGGAGAATAAGTAACACCATATGGGCTAGGGACAAAACTCAATCAACACTACATATGTCAGTGGTTCCTTTGTCTTGTGTATAGCTCTTGATGGATAGCTCTTGAAGAGCTATGGGACCATTTGAGGAGGCCAAGGCCTGATGTTACAGGCTATGAGTGCCCTGTTTTGGATTGGGATGCCGAGTCGGAGGGATGTAAAGGACTTTGATGCCTGGGCTGTGCGCCTTAGTAAGTTTGTGGAGGGGTGGGCCAGCCTTACGAGAGCCGGGGTCATTGAGTACCGCGATCGGATGCCATGCTTGGGGCAGATAAGGTCTGACGTCCAGGCACGAGCCTTGGGGCAGCCTTATGGAGTAAGTACAGACTGGGACGGTGATGCTTAGCCTAGGTTGCCGAAAGTGGCGAAAAAAGGACAGAGTATTTCTGAGATTTCCCGGGTGTTGGAACTTTCGAATGCTCCTGCTGGTATATCACTAGTTCCAGCAGGAGGGTGTAGGCAACATGAAGTAAAAATAATTTAATGAAATATCACAGTAATTCACACATCAACTTCAGGACGAGGTTCCTTAAGTGGGAGATAGTAATATCCTCCCCTTAAATAAAATATAATAATAATAATCATTAAATAATATAAACATAAATAACATAATAATAAATAAATAAATAATAAATTCATTCATAATAAATAATAAAAATAAATCATAATTTAAATAAGTATAATGATTTTAAAAATATATAAGAAAAATAAATAGAAATAATAAAAATAAAAATACTAAAACTCTAAATAAGAATAAATAGAAATAAAACAAAGAAAACAATAAAAAAAATCAGTAAAGCTATCAAAAAGAAGAAAATAAAACAAGAAAGCTAAAAATCAAAAGAAAAGTAAAGAAATAAAACAAGAAAGCTAAAAAATCAAAGTTTCATGTAGACACATGAAGTGTGTGCATGTGGTTCCCATCCAATGTTTGTTCTATTTAATAGATGGTGAGGAAGATGAGAGACATTCCTGCATTCCATCATTATGGGATTCTATCTTTCATTCTTTTGGGAGAATGGTGTTCTAAGACTTAGGAGTCACTGGCAGTAGTACGTTGATTGAGGGCTCGAGGGTGGCCAGTTGTAGCAATCCTTGCACAATTGAGCCTACGGTTGGGTGGAGAATCGTCCCCAAAACCTTGTTGCGGTAAGCCTACTTCTACCACAGGTAAGCACAGGTAAATACTATTCATAGTTTGAGTTTAATTAATTAATCACATGTTTATTTGGCTAGGTAAGTGCCACTCTGATTTAAATTTAATGTTAATAAATTAATTAGATATTTATTTTGGGTTGTTACAGTAAAGGTGAAAAGGATGTGGACTATCATCTCATCGTAGATAACTTGATCAAATTCAGGGACATGATCTATGTGTCGGACAATAATGAGCTCAAGAATACTATCTTGATGAAATTTCATGTTAAACTGTATTCAGGTCACCCATCGTATCAAAAGACATTAACAGTAGTTAAGAAGTTCTACCATTGGTCGAATTTGAAGAAATATGTGGTAGAGTTTGTTGCAGGATGCTTGGATTTTAAACAGGTAAAAGTAGAGTGTAATCATCCAGGTGGATTACTGCAACTGATTCTGATTCCAGAGTGGAAATGGGAGGCCAATTCCATGGACTTCATTACAGGTTTGTCGAGGACATCTAGACAACATGATTCTATTATGGTTGTGGTTGACAGGTTAACAAAGGTATCTCACTTCATTCCAGTAAAATCTACTTACTCATCTAGTGAGGTAGCATAGGTCTTCATCAAAGATATAGTGAGGTTACATGGTATTCCTAAGAAGATTGTGTTAGACAGAGATTCCAAGTTCACTTCAAAGTTTTGGAAGGAGTTATTTGCAGGTTTGGGGATAGAGTTGGTCTTTAGTACAACTTATCATCTATAGAAAAATCGGCAGATGGAGAGGGTCAATAGGATTTTGGAGGAAATGTTGAGAATTTATGTCTTGCATCATCAGCGAAAGTGGGAAGAGTCTATTCCACTGGTGGAGTTTCATATAATAACGGGTATCATAAATATTTGAGGATGAGTCTGTTTGAGTCATTTTATGGGTGGTCTTGTAATACTCCTATCAGTTGGAGTGATCCAGTGAATAGGGTGTTGATTGGACCAGACATGTTGGTAGAGATGGAACAAGAAATGCAGGTTATCAAGGATAACCTAAAGAAAACACGGAATAGACAAAATAGTTATGCAGATCAGCATAGGGTGTTTAAGGAGTTTCAAGTTGGGGAATAGGTGTACTTGCGCACCAAGCCCAAGAAGATATCCTTAAGGATTGGATCATGTGCCAAGTTGACACCTCGGTATTGTGTATCTTTCAAGATCCTTGAGAGAATTGGACCAGTAGCCTACCAACTTGCACTGCCTCTAAGAGTGAAATTCCATGATGTTTTCCATGTGTCATTCTTAAGAAGTATGTAAAATACGTTGATCATGTGATTGACTGCTCTATATTTCAGGTGGAACCAGAAGGAGAATTTCCTAAACCTCAATTCATTTTGCATCGAAAGATGCTCATGCTTTGGAATCAAGAAATCAAGCAAGTTAAAGTGTAGTGGAAGCACTTTGGGCCCGATGAAGCTACATGGGAGATGGATGATCAGATGTAGGCTATGCATCCTTCTCTATTCACTAGTTGAGCGAATGTATTTTGATATATGTTTTGATGTTGTGTTTTGTCTATGTATATATGCATATGTATGTTGTAAATACTACACTGAGCTATGTTATAAAGCTCGAATAAGCGGTATGGTGTTGATGATATGTTCTTTGTGCTTTCAGTAGATGGATATGATGTAAATGTTGCATCAAGCTATGTTATAAATATTCATGGGAAGCATGTGTTTGCTATATTATAAGTGTCATTGAACACAAAGGACGGTGTTCCCCCAAGGGGGATGGTTTTGTAACAACCTTGGTTAAAAATCCATGTAATAAAGTTAATAAATGAAAAATAAGACCAAGGTCATGGGACACATATTCCAAGCTAAATATTGGGAAAAAACATAGTGATGGGTATCACTTGTGATTAATTTATGGCTATGGAGATTGGCAAAGGTAAAGAGGAATTTAATAGAATTTTATTTATGAAATAAAAGGAAATACTAGAAAAGGAAGGTGAAAGGTCACAAATTTTCATGTGAGGAAAATTGAAGGAAAAATAGAAGAAAATAGAGGCCTAAATGATAAAAAGGATTTTGAGGATTAGTTCACAACCTTTTTTAGTTTTATCTTAGAGCTATCTTCTATTCTCTCTCTCTCTATCAATCTTGTACATTTAGAGTTTCTTGGAGCATTGTGGCATAATTTGGATTTGGAGAAAGAAGACAAAGGAAAAGCTAGAAAGCACAAGGGGACAATGGGATCAATAGCTACAACGGGTTTCCTTTGCAGGTGTCGAGTTGCATGTCTGATTTCCTTGCTAGTTTTGGCATGCATGGTATATGCATGTGGTTAATTAGTTATGATTTTTCATTGGCATGGAGAATTGCCTGGATTGACAATCGTTTTGCCTAGCCTTTCCATTTCCTGGATAGCCATGATGTTATGGGTTTTCCCATTTGTTTTCTGATTAATGCTCATGTTCCTTATGGTTGTGGGTTGAGCTACTAGTGCTTGGGCCCTAGTTAGAAAAATACTTTGGAAGCCCTGGAACAACTTGGAATGAGTTACTACTCCTGGAAGCCTTGGTTGGACAAATGCTCTAGAGCCCTTGGTGGGTTGAGTTACTAGTCCTAGAGCCTTGGTTGGACAAACACTTTGGAGCCTTGTTACAACTGTGGGTTGAGTTACTAGTCTTGGAGCCATGTTGGAACAAATTCTTTGGAGCCCTAGACAACTTGGGTAGAGACCGATCTAGTGATGGTTGGTGATGTCAAACCGTGAAGTGGAATCACTGATTAAGGGTTGAGGTGGTTTGGCCTCTCGAATCTCTGGTTTGATTTTGGTTGGTTTACTCCATAAGATCCCACATTCATGCTTGGAATATGGCACGAGGGTGATTGAATGAAAGAGAGATTTGGTTCATCCCAATCTATGGCCTATAGTCAGGTGGTACGTGGAAGTCCCTGAATTGGTTGGATTTGCATATGTTAATTACATTTATTTTCCTCTTGTGTCTCATGAGTATTTATGCTTGTTATTATGTGGCTTTGATGGTTATTATATCATTGTTATGATTATGATTATATGTTGGTTATAAGCATGGTTTCATGAAAGATTCTAGTTATGGCTCTTAACATGTTTCGATTGGTAAATTAATGGATATTGAATGCATGACCTAATAGATGTTATTGTAGCCATTGTGAGAGGTAATTAGATATTCTTGATGATTCTCAAATAAGTATCAAACCCCTATGTTCATATATGCATTTATGACTTGTAGATCACGTGTTCATATTGTGTTTGATCAAATTCCTAGTATGTTTCGGTTAGTCTAGGTCAAGTTTTGAGTTGAGATTGAATGTTTAACATTGTCAATGTGTCAATTATGGTTCTTTTCCGAGCTTGTTGAATTAATGAACTATTGTAGTGGCTACAACCACCCTCCAAAATTTTCCCTTAGCCTGTTTTGGAGCCTCCCTACCAACCTTACACAACACTTTGTCTTGCTTCGTCAAGTACTCAAGATTCATGTGTTTTCCTCGCACAAAGGCAGCTTGTCGATCGCAGTTGATCCATTCCCCTCATAGGCTGCTCACTCGGACTTGGTCCAACTGTAGGATGAGCAGCTTCCCCTTGAAAATTGCACATTTCAGGAGGGCAACCAGCCTTCCCTCCAGGAATTGTGCAATCCTCTCAGAAAACCAGTTGGACTCCAGGATTGCGCAATCCTGCTAGCCAACCCTCCCAACAATATTTGCACAAATTTTCCCAGCAGCAGGTTTTTCATCCCAAGATTTGCGCAAATATGGGCAAAAATCAGCTGCTCTACCTAGAAATTGCACAAATCTCCTAGGAAACCAACCCAGCTCCTAGCCAGAAATGCACATTTTTCTCCAGCAGTCAAGAAATCTCTTCCATGTGCAGGTGAGTTGACGGTTGCCTTTGGGATTGAGAAAAACAGACTTGCATGCATGGGTTGCTTCTCCCAAGGCAACATGAAAAGGCATCCCTTTTTCAAGGATCTATGTTTATGAGTTGGAGGTTGCATGCAAGGAGCAATTCTGAAACCTCTCACTAAGTGTTGCTTCCCCTATATTCTTGGCATGCATGTCACGACCTCAATGTTATCAAAACTCATCAACCAAATGCTGCAAAGCTCATTCCTCACATCAACCTTGCAACTTTGACATCCCACATCACATCTAGGAGTAGTCGGCACATTCATCTCAACTGTTTTGGGGTAAGCCTACCTCCCATGCCTTGTGCTACATTTCTATCGATTTTTGTGTTTTCACTTGTGGGAGTACAGTTTGCTTGATTTCTTTGAATGCTTGCTATTTTTCACATATATACTAGCTTGTCCTATATTTGTTTTAGTTTTCATTGCTATCTCAATGCTGTCACATGCATGAAACTATTTTGGAAGGACGTTTGCCCAAGCAGTGAACTACCTCACCCACATGCATGTTGATCTGTTCGCTGAATATTTCATTCATGTTTTGCATGCACTATCAATCACTTCTATTATCACTTAGTGTTGCCATGCATTTACTGTCTTAGTTGCTTTTAGTTTCCCGTTGGTGAGTTGGGCCAACCTTTGCCCGAACTCTGCCTTCACCAAGGCTGCACTGTGCAATTTGGGGAAGGAAGGCTCACCTTCCACTCCAGATTTGTGCATTCCTACCCAACACTAGCCTCCAAGACTATTTTGCACATTTCTGGAGGACAATGGTTTCTTCACCCAAGAAATTGTGCAAATCTATCTCTAGGCTAATAGTCTTTCCTAACTGGAATTGTGCATTTTGCAATCCCATCAGTCAACAGCTAGACTGGAGTATGCATTTCGTAGTTCCAGTAGTCATCTAGTCTCCCAACAGCCCAGACTGTGCCTTGAGTAGTCTTGGCAATCGCTCTCTCAACCTCTCGGCCGAAATTACACAACCCTCATGATCATTTACCCAGGTATGTTGCAAGTTAGTTCTCATGTTAATTTTGGTTTTCGACTGATAGATTGCTTGATATGCATGTTTCCATGTCTCCAGGTATTGTAGGTGTTCATCTGCCTCTCAGCAGTACAGGTACAATGGTTTCCAAGAGAGTAGAGATGAAGACACCATTCAGAGCACGCTTGGGGATGCAGTCGATCAAGTGCCTATGAGCTTTCCTACTCACGAAGACATCAAGTTGCTCATATACTAGGACATCGAGCAGCAACATCACAACAAGCAACATCATGAACAACAGTTGAAGGCCACATACCGAATGTAGCGAATGCAGTGAATGCAGTGAATGTAAGAGGAAGGTTGTTGACAACACAGAGGTGGAACAAAGTTGCAAGATCAAGCAGATCCACTGATAAGGAAGGAAACTTTGGAGACTCAGGCTATGAGGTGACGATGCAACATGAAGATTGCACAAAGGCAGAAGATGGAACAAAGAAGGATTTTCATGTGTTGAAGCAACAACTCAGGAAGAACATGAAGCTGTAGATACAGATGAATGAGTTACAACAAGAGCTGGAATAATAGTGGGTGCAACATGCATGCACATATGAAATTGCACCTATATAAGCTAAAAATCCATCCTAGTAGCTGACACAGAGTAGACATGTTTAGCAGTGTTGAGGATCACATGCAAGGGATTCAACAAAATACATGTCGTTGAGCACACGCATGCAATCCAACCCATTCAACGCACTCACTAAGGCGAAGACAAGAAGCAAGTCCAACTTGGGCTGAACATGTACCTCGGCAAGTTGATGCATAGGACCACAAACACAAACTTGAAGATCATCATGGACATTATGCATCAATGTGTTATTGGTTCAACCATACCCAAGAAGACCATGTGCATGTTAGTAGACGAGTTGGATGAAGGCGTCGAACCAATGCACTAGTTGCAACAAAGGTAGAGTTCACTTCAGCAAGATGTCACCATGAGGTGCATGCACACCATCACGGATGACCAAGCTTGGCATTAGCTCACCACCTTCACCATCACAAGCATGTCAAAGAGTTGGTCTCATCACAATGGACCGAGTGTTAGTGATGTCTTGCAAGGCTTTCCCAAGCCATGTTGTCTCACATGAGTACATGTGCATTGTAATGTTGAGTCATGTCAAGTGTAAATCAAGTGTTAATGGCAGGATGTAACAATCATAGAGTAGGTGGAGTCATGAGGGTAGTTGAAATGTCACAAAGGGGAATGTCAAGGGTCACCCCATCCTTTGCTATAAATACTCCCTCATAACTCATTGTATAGGCCTTTGGTCAGCCAAACTTCTACTAAGACTATCTTAAAGAAGGCTTGGATAGTATTGTAATGCGCCTTGGCTTCTCCACTGCACAGAGATAGTACATCTCTTTGGAGGAGCAGGTGGATGTGGCTGTAACGTTCCACTATTAGGGCTAGCATGTTTACATGGATGTACTGTATGATTGTGACTTACACTTATTTATATAATAAGAGACAACATATTTTCATGCATATGTTGTTATTGTAGTTAGACTGTTCCGGTTGCCTTAATGATATATGTTGTTTAACTTACGTACTTGTGTATGAACTGATTTGTATGAAATTATATGAATCTTGTTGTTAATGTGTTGCATATGTTATTAATGTTATCACCATCTGTGTCGGCTGCTCTGCCGGACATCAGACAAACCTTTCTCATGAACCTTGCTATATAAACCATCACACTCATCTCAGACTGATCTGTGGGCGCTAATCGTGTTATCTTACCTTGTATGTTGTGACTGCCGCATCCGAGTGGATTGCTCTTCAGGAAGCCGTGCATGTTGTGCATGTCCTTTGTGTGGTGTGTTCGTAGCTGAGTTGCGACTGATCCCTTTCAACCTGGAACTCACCTTCACCTTCCTCTCCCTTCGAAGTGTTGGAACCTCTCATACACATTCCTTGACTCTCTGCATCAGTCACACCCTTGCTCCTGACAGAGTTATCTTACTTGCCTATGTGTGACATCACGATCAAGGCATTACCTTACGACCCACTATTGGGACTCCCACACCAAACGGTCTAAGGTCTAATTAGGACTTCTTACCGAGGATATCCCCTTGACATGTTGGCAGGTCCAGCACCACCAACATGAACATATAGGTATTTATAAAATATAGGTACTATGTACACAAAGTGTCTGTATAAATGAGTAATTCAGACTTCCAACTTCATGGGTGTTATCGCTCAAATCTACCTTAGGCTGAAATAAGGTAAGACTCAAGGCTACATCAAACCACGCTCAGCCTCGTAGCTAGCCCTACGAGGACAGGAGAGGCTCCGGGTCAATCTCGGCAAAAGATAATCAATGAGGTTGAGATGATTGAATTGATGACTAATTTTAGGCTAGGTATGAAGTACAAGGACTTTGAAATTTGAGGTTTTGTTGAAGTCAAGGGAAAGGCAATTTTGGGTGCGGGGATGAGGCACAACTTTTGAAGAGGTCTACTTGGGGCAAGATAGGCGATTGTTTTGATGCCTTTAAAGTGATTGAATGGATAGATTTGACTGGTGAGGAGCTAAGGAGAGCAAGGAAGTCTCAAGGATTCTCCTTAAACTGAAGAAAACATAGAAAATTAAACAAATTTAAAGGCAGAGCATAGCAAATTTATGGATTCTACCTTAACACTTCATTTGTTTAATTGCAGAAGATTAAATAAGGAAAGTGGTACACATACACAACTTACAAGTACTGAAAAAACACACATAACACATAAAGCACATGAATCCCAAATAGTGCCTGCAAAACCCTGGTCTTTCCTTTGCCAAAAATGCAGATAAGATATGTACAATAGAGTGTCAAGCTATTCCCAAGAGTCCAACCCTGAAAATGACTAAGAAAATACATAATATAGGAAAGCCAGCACATTCCCTTGCCTCTAGGGGTCGAGCTCATCATCCTAGGAGCTGTTTCAACCAATTCTAAACTAAGCACTACAATCTAGGCAGTCAAAACAACTTGCCTCTATAATCTAGGAAACCAATTCATTCATTAAATTTTTGCTATTTTATGAATGAATCATCTAGAATAGGTAAATAAGTGTCAAATCAACATAAATTTCCATTAATTACATCAAGAAGGGTGAAAAATCCCATCACAAGTCAAAACTGGTCAAACTGGCTTCATTCGCTGAGCTGAGGATGAAAACTGTGCCAAAAAACCCTGTGCACCGCGCGCCTGAGCCCTGTGCACCGCGCACATTTCCACCTGCTTTTGGGGTACTTCCCGGCATGAAAATTGAGCTTAGGTTGGCTCGTTGAAAATCCCTGGCTGTCTACTTTCTAACCCAAGTGGAATTTTCCAATTTGGTGTCCATTTGACCCTCCAAAAGTGCATTCTCCCAGAAGTACTTCCTGCTAGTGCAAAAAGTGGCAGAAAGGTGATTTTCATGATTTTTTGAGCCTTTTGGTCACCCAAAACTTGATGAAATGCCTTTGAAATGTCTGATCATGTGTATTTCATCATGACAAATCCAAAACTATAAGCCATCTGTGATTTGGACCTCCCCATCTTATGGGTCGCACGCTGCGCACTACGCGTAGAACCAAAAAACCTGTTTTGCAAGCCAAAAAAATTTGAAACGACAAAATTTTCTCCAAATTTGCCCAAATTTGGAGTGAAGACCCTCCATCATGTATCATGCTCAACTAACGAAGCCTCGGCCAAAACTCGAAGTGGATCAGGCCTTTTGCGTTGTTTTTGCGCTTTGCTCAAACGCCTCTTGAGGATCTTCATTTTCGCTTTACAAACATGCATGCCAGCCCAATAGTGAGTTTTCATGTGGTGAATCATGTCTCTGTCCCTGTTTACCTTCTCCAACAACTTCTCCAAATGAGTGTTTACCCGGATGAGCATTGATTCTCAATCAATAGGTGTCAAATCACCGGGTCTCCTTCGGGCCAATTCCCGGTCTTCCTGGATCTTCCGCAACTCATAAAGTTCATGCTCATCTTCCAGCTGTTTGTTGCACTGCTCCAAGTAGTTGATCACCCATTTAGCCATCTACAATTTCTTTTGCAGCGACTCATTCTCGGCCCTTTTCTCTCGGATGATCTCCTTGAGCTCCGAGTTAGGCGAATCAGCATCAACATCAATGATACCCATATCCTGACCTTCTGAAGGACCCTCATCAAACATGGGTCTCTTGCCCCTATCCTGAATCTGTACCTGTGTTGAAGATGGAGGCGAGACCCCTTCCACATGATGTGGAGATAATACTCGCTGTGCTGATGATGTCAACGAGACCCCTTCCACCCCGGGTGGAGATAGTACTCATCGTGCAGATGCAAATAAGGCCCTGTGGCCTCTCTGATATATCACATATACTGGAGCATCAACATGCTCGGTCTCAGGAATGTCAAACTGCTGTGAAGGCCCTCCCTCATCATGAACTATCTCTGGAGGAGGCTGTAGCGTGGAAAAGTAATCACGGGAGATGAAATCCTCCCAAGTAATACCCTGTTGTGCCAACTGATGCATCACTATGATTTTGATCAATGCATAATGATATATGCTCCTATGCTGATGTGCCAGGCCCTTCCTCTGTACTAAAGGCACCATCCTCTCTATGTTACGACACATGAAAAATGGAATGTTCATCATACGTACCCTTGTTAAATGCATCAACAAATGGACATGGTACGCATAGAGACGTGAGAATCTACCCTCACAGCTGAAATACGAAATGATGAGTTTCATCAATGGTGCAAACTCATCTTTCAGGAATATGAAAGGAAAAGCTATGCTCAAGTGTCTGATATATCCGGGCTTGATATATGGCTCATAGTAATATCTGTCTAGCATCTGGTGTTTGCTCCATTCCTCCCCTACATTTGGTATTCGGGTGGCTTGAGCAATAGTATCGGGTGACAAGGTAAAGTTCACTCCGGCAAGGTTTACCTAACCATCCTGTAGATTAAGAACAAATAGATGGACTAGTTCCCGATGATGCTGAGTTTGTGAGATCATCTCACAATATTGGTAACATGATTGGCGCCGAAAACAATCCATTGCAAGTGGGAAAGCTTGCAATTGAGCCAAAGAAGTAGGCTCCTCCCTAACATGTTGACCACTTTTGCCACCTTTGTGATACCTCCGTGGCACATTTGGCACATTTACCTCCAGTGTAGAATCACTATCATATTCCTGCTCATATACTAACTCGGTCTCTGACATGTTCTTTAGAAACAAGATAACTGGAATATATATATGCTGATATACAATTGTGTACAAAATTGACTGTAGACTTTTTCTTTTTCTCAAAATGTTGTGACCAAGGGGACACAAATGTATAAGGGAATTGTTAGGAAAGGGAAAACATTAGGGAAATGGGGAAAATGGAAATAAAACAAGGAATTTAGGGAAGGGAAG